>JAMWET010006165.1:0-73845 GCA_024036415.1 Prochilodus magdalenae
ACTAAACCCTGTAATCACAGAAAACTAATAAATAGTACTACAACCCTTTACACAGCACTTAATATCACAGCCACTAATATCATAGTACTAAAACCATGTATCATAGTACTAATATTATAGTACTAAAACACTGTATCACAGCACTAATATCACAGCACAAATATCATAGCACTAAACCCTGTATCACAGCACTAATATCATAGCACTAAACCCTGTATCACAGCACTAATATCATAGCACTAAACCCTGTATCACAGCACTAATATCATAGTACTAAACCCTGTATCATAGTACTAATATCATAGTGCTAAACCCTGTATCACAGGACTAATATCATAGCACTAAACCCTGTATCATAGCACTAATATCATAGTACTAAACCCTGTATCATTGCACTAATATCATTGCGCTAATCGCTGTATCATAGCGCTAAACCCTGTATCACAGCACTAATATCATAGCACTAAACCCTGTATCACAGCACTAATATCATAGCGCTAAACCCTGTATCATAGTACTAATATCATAGTACTAAACCCTGTATTACAGCACTAATATCATAGAACTAAACCCTTTATCACAGCACTAATATCACAGCACTAATATCATAGTACTAAACCCTGTATCATAGTACTATTATAGTACTAAACCCTGTATCACAGCACTAATATCACAGCAGAAATATCATAGCACTAAACCCTGTATCACAGCACTAAAATCATAGCACTAAACCCTGTATCACAGCACTAATATCATAGTACTAAACCCTGTATCACAGCACTAATATCATAGTACTAAACCCTTTATCACAGCACTAATATCACAGCACTAATATCATAGTACTAAACCCTGTATCACAGCACTTACAAGTGCTGGTCAACGAATTAGAATAATTTGAAATAGTGCAATCATGAAATTCTTGATGAATGTTTTTTTTTTTGGGGCAGAAAAGCAAATCAGGTGTTCATCCGAAACCTGTCCTACTCGTTTAGACTAATCACAGAACTCGTTACCTGTTAAAAAGATTTGCTCAGCGGAGCTTTCCAAAAGGCCCATTTAGGTCATTTAAAACTGTTGACACTGTTGTTTTATTGAATTAGAATAATGGAGAAAACCGTTTTCATTGAATTAGAAATAAATGCTCGAATTTTGGTTTTCTGTGGAAGAGTGTTCACTGTGCAGTATAAAGTCAGGGTTGAGTAGAATTTCTTAAGTTGTGTAAAATTCAATCATGGGTAAGCAGCGCGACCTCTCAAACCGAATTAGTGGCCTCAAATTCAAGCCCTTCGCCCAACAACGGCTTGACACCAAACTAAAAATGTTGAGCAGACTCAGGATCAGGCCAGGTCTTCCGTTCTGACAAAACGCTCTCAAGAAAAACCTGCAGGCAAGCGCACCAACTGTTCCGGCGTCCGAACAACTTCTGCTCGCAACAACAAGCAGCTGAAAGAAAGATCGTCAGTCATGCAAACCGGTTCAAGTCCCACTTCCGAGCTCACCGGACTTGTGGAACAAGCAGGCCCGTGCGACTGACGTCTCCAGATCAACCACTTACCGTCCCGTCTGAGCGAACTCGGCTTCAAATCTCGCGTTCCAGGCAGTAAAACCGAATGCCTTGAACAAAGAAAAACAATGGAAAGAAACGGGTTCTGAAGTTGGGCCAAAGAACCACGGCGAGTGAGGTGGACTGCCTGAAGACTGTGTCAGAAAAGTGGTCTTCAGTGACGAATCATGCTTCTGCATCTCCTTCGGTTGACCAAGGTCCTTGTGTCTGGGCGTCGTGTAGGTGGCGAAAACCACAACCTACGAGTGCGTGAAAAAGATCCGTTCAAGTTTCCCCAGAGCGTTATGGTCTGGGGATGCATGGTCCGCTCGAGGTTGTAGGGAAAACTCTGCTTCCTCAAGAAGGACTGTCAATGCTGCCGTATATCAGATGTGTCTGGAAACGTTCCTGATTCCGACTGTTGAGGAACAGTTCGGGCGAAGAAGACTTCATATTTCAACAGGAATCTTGCACCAGCTCATGCGTGCAAAGAGGTGACCAAAGATTGGTTCACTGAAAAAACAGCTTGAAGTTTTGGCCATGGCGGGCCAACTCGCCCTAGACCTCAATGTCATTGAATAACCTTTTGGGCCATAGTCAAGGCGGGGAAAATTCGCGACATGAAAGGCCTACTACGCTGGACCAACTGGAAGCAGGAACATCGCCACTGCCTGGAAAGCTGTGAGTGCGGAAACTTGCGACAAGCTGGTCAAATCGATGTCGCGGAGACTTCAGGTCAGTCATTACAAAGCCAAGGGCGGCAGCCACCAAAATACTATGAGAAGTGATGATTGCTAATTATAATAAAAAATTATTTTCTAATTCACTGAAAACGGTTTTCTCCATTATTTCGAAATTCAAATAAAACAACAGTGTACAGTTTACAATGGCCTAAAATGGGCCTTTTGGAAAGCTCAGCTGAGCAAGATGCTTTTTAACAGGTAACGGAGTTCTGTGGTTTTTTAACGAGTAGGACCGGTGCGGTGAACACTGATTTGCTTTCTGCCCACAAACAATGCATTCAAAGAATTCTGTGATTAGCACTATTTCAAAAGTAGTACAGGTGCGTGACCAGAACCCCTAAACCTAATAGCTGGTTGGACCACTCTTAGCAGCAACTACTGCAATTAAGCGTTTGTGGCAACTTGCAGTCTTTCAAAGCGCTGTGGAGGAATTTTGGCTCCCTCATTTTTGCAGAATTACTGTAATTAACCAACATCGGAGTGTTTTCCAGCATGAACCACCTTTTTAAGGTCATCCCCAGGATCTCAATTGGATTTAGGACAGGACTTTGACTAGGCCACTCCAAAGTCTTCACTTTGTTTTTCTTCAGGCATTCAGAGGTGGACTTGCTGGTTTGTTTTGAATCATTGTCCTGGTGCAGAACCCAAGTTTGTTTCAGCTTGAGGTGACGAACAGATGGCCAGACATTCTTCTTCAGGATCTTTTCTCAGACAACGGAATTCATGGTTCCAGTGATCACAGCAAGTCTTTCAGGTTCTGAAGCAGCTAAACAGCCCCAGACCATCACACCACCACCATCACATTTCACTGTTGGTATGATGGTCTTTTTCTGAAATGCGGTGTTACTTGTACGCCAGATATAATTGGGGAACCAGATTATTTTCCCAAAAGTCTTGGGGATCATCAAGATGATTTCTTGCAAAATTGAGACGAGCCTTAATGTTCTTTTTGCTCAGCAGTGGTTTTTTCGTCTTGGCACTCTGCCATGCGAGCCATTTTTGCCCAGTCTCTTTCTTATGGTGGAGTCAAGAACACTGACCTTAACTGACGCAAGTGAGGCCTGCAGTTCTTTGGATGTTGTTGTGGGGTTATTTGTGACCTCTTGGATGAGTGGTCGCTGTGCTCTTGGGGTAATTTTGGTTGACAGGCCACTCCTGGGATGGTTCACCACTGTTCCATGTTTTTGCCATTTGTGGATAATTGCTTCCCCTGTGGTTCGCTGGAGTCCCAAAACTTTAAAAATGGCTTTATAATCTTTTCCAGAATGACAGATCTCATTTGCTCCTGAATTTCTTTGGATCTTGGCATGATGTCTAGCTTTTAAAATATCTGTTGTTCTACTTCACTTTGTCAGGCAGGTCCTATTTAAGTGATTTCGTGACTGAGAACAGGTGTGGAAATCAGAAATCATGCCTGGGTGTGGCTAGAGCAATTGAACTCAAGGGTGAAAAATCACAGTAATGTTTTACCTGGGGGGCCAACACTTTTTCACACAGGCCATGTAGGTTTGGATTTTTTAATAATAAAAACCTTCATTTAAAAACTGCATTTTATGTTTACTTGTGTTGTCTTTGGCTAATATTTAAATTAGTTTGATGATCTGAAACATTTAAGAATGGCAAATATCCAAAAAAATAAAGAAATCAAGGGGCAAACACTTTTTCACACCACTGTATATCATAGCACTAGCCCCGGTATCACAGAGGGAGAGCCAATTCATAAATCATTAAAACTGCTATGATTATGTTTGAACACTAAAAAAGTTTGTTGACCCTTATTATAGGGGCATTGCTCTCTAACCTTCCATACTGTCAATGTCACATCCTGCCGTATTGTCCTGCTAACACTGTCGAATTAATTGTATTACTCAGAACTAGACGAACCTTGGAGGCCAGTAAACTGGAGGTAAGAACATGTTTACTAGATAAATATCTGAGATTAAATTATTTTTAATGCTTGAATTGAGAGTGAAGCCTGAGCTTTATTGCGTGTGCACTCTGTGTATGTCTAATCCTCTGTCTTTCTCAGTGAAAAAGAAGAGATAATAAAAGACTTGGGACATTTAAACCCAGATTTGAAGCCTCTTAGGATTCTACTGTATGGACCAGTTGGGGCAGGGAAGTCATGCTTCATAAACTCTGTTCAGAGGGCCCTCTTAGGCCGTAATGTAATGCCTGCTCTAGAAAGCTCAACATCTGGAGAAACTGTCACTGTTTCAGTAAGTGCTCAGTAATCTCAATGTTTCTTACAGTTTAATTTTTACAGCGGTATTTTCCGTAGCTAGTTGACTTCTCACTCCTCACTGCAGAAATGTATGACTTAAAGCAACATTTATGTTCATGCACAAAATTCTGTACATTAATAAATTCATCTCATAATATATCCAACAATCAAAACTGGTGTCCCTTAAAACCGGAATACTTAGTTAGAGTGCATTCACCTCAGAGTGCATTCACCTCAGTCAGTCACATTCAATGTTAGACATCAGATGTTCGTACCGATTACATGATTTATTAAATTGAACAGCTTAACAATGGCATTTTTGCAAACAAAAGACACATGTCTAACACAAATACCATGTTAGACGATTAGTCTGGTCCTTTTGGTATGCCAGTATGATTTTGTAGTTTAAGGGTCTGTGTGCTAAACCGACCTGCCTTCAGTCCAGATCGGTCATTCATTGCACAACCCTGGCTTTGTGCATCATTCCAGTTTCCCAGTTTTAATGTTTGTTATGTTGTTTTGTACTTTTTTTTTTAATATTTGGTTTTAAAGACCTAAAAATCATTGAACTCTGTTTTTATTTTCATATTGTTCAATGTCCCAAACAGGGCTGTAACACTTCAATGCCACTACATTATAAGACACAGTGTGTCTAAATCTGTTTCTAGATCAAAACACACAAGCTGAAGAAGCGTGAAGGAGGACATTATCCTTTTGTGTTCTGTGACGTCATGGGACTTGAACGTGACAAGTTCATACATAAGGAAGACTGGTACAAGGAAAGACAACCTGCAGGGATCCGAACTGAAGACATCATTAAAGTTCTAGAGGGACACATTTTAGATGACTATGAGGTAAGTACACAAAGTACACACTCTGTCCCAGTTCATACAGGTAACTGTTGTGCTCTTGATTTGCCAGTTCATCCCCAGAACAAAAGCCTTGCTGCTCTCAAATGACAACCCATTGAGGAGCAATCTGGAAATATCTGGAAATATTTGTTTCTCTGTTTTAGTTTAATCCTCAGGCACCTATAACTGAGGACGACCCAAAGTACAAGCAGTGCCCAGAACCAGGTGATAAGATTCACTGTCTGGTGAGCATTGTTCCTGCTGATGCCATCTCAAGAACTGATCACAGTGTGATTGAGAAAATGATGGCAGTTCGAAAGAAAGCTTCTGAACTGAGTGAGTTTATCATTAATATTAGATTTCCTAAATAATTCCTACATGTATTACTTTACTTATCTTCTGTATCCTTTTGTAGACATTCCACAAGTCATCGTGTTGACCAAAGTGGATATAGCATGTGAAATAGTCAGCAGAGACTTGAAGAAACTTTACTACAGCAGAAAGATCAGAGAGAAGGTATCCATAACATAATCCCGCTATGAAACGATAAAGATTCATTATTACATGATGTAAGCGCTGTTCAGGTGATATGTATTTATTTATTTTATTCAAAATTAAAGTTTTTGTTATCTGACATGCATGAAGTGCCAGATTTACTTACAATGTGTTTGGTTAATGTGCCTTTTATCTGAAACCCATTCTTCTGTTTGTTGTTTGTTTATTAATTTTTTATACACACACACACACACACACACACACACACATACTGTATATAAAGGGACAGTGATCAGGCCCACCCTTCTCTCGTTTACAAAGTGACATTATCTCGTAACCCATTCCTAGGCTGTAAAGACAGGACTTTAACAGGATACCACTGTAAAGCCTTCTCACAGCCATTGCATCATCATGTCTATTTATAGCTACTACTCATGTGTCCCTATTAATGAAGAGAAAGGGTGAGAACTGTCACTCTGGTGGTTGGTTGCCAAATCAGAATAGAGTGAGCTGGCCAATCAAAGCCCACTGGGGCTCTGGCAAAGGAGCTCTAATACAGCTGGTAATTAAGACATCAGAAACAGATGTACTGTATAAGAAAAGTACTGGAAAACACCAAAGCTTGTAGATCTATTCTAGTAGAACCCCAAAAATAAAACACTGAAAATGAGCATAATGTCATAAGTGTGGCTTTAATAAATAAATTAATTAATTAATACAAAAACTGACCCATGATACCATAACATTCATTTATCAACTGATCAAAGTAATTGTCCTGTGGGAGAGTGAGGTGTTCACATATCATTAGATCTTACTGCTAACAATGGTGTTAACTAGAAAAGTTCATTTCCTAAAGGAAACGCGGGATGCGCAGCTTGCTTAGTAAAGGGAACGAGGGATGAGTAAACTAGTGCAGGTCGGTATGACTGTGGAATAGTATCTGGGGACCTGCCCATAGTGAGTACATGAAGTTTGGTGGGTCTCAGGTGAACGACAACGTTACTAGTTGGTTTGGGTCGAAAATGACTGGGACTCTATCGGAGGAGCGAGGGATAAATAAACGAGTGCGGGTCAGTATGGCTGTGGATTAGCATCTGGGGGACTCCCTTTAGTGCGTATGTGAAGTTTGGCGGCTCTTGGGTGACCGGAAACAGTACTGCTTGATTTGGGTCGAAAATGACTGGGATTCTATGGTAGGAACGAGGGATGAATAAACGAGTGCGGGCCAGTGTGACTGTGGTTTAGCGTCTAGGGGACTCCCCTTAGTGAGTATGTGAAGCTTTGCTGGCTCTCGGGCAAACGAAAACATTCCTGCTTGGATTGGGTCGAAAATGACTGGGACTCTATGGGAGGAACGAGGGATGAATAAACGACAGATAGACGAGTGCGGATCAGTATGACTGTGGGTCAGTGCTTAGGGACCTGCACGTAGTGAGTACGTGAAGTTTGGTGGCTCTCGAGCGAACAAAAGCATTACTGCTTGGTTTGGGTCGAAAATGGCTGGGACTCTATTGGAGGAACGAGGGATGAATAAACGACAGATGGACGAGTGCGGTTCAGTACGGCTGTGCATTATTGCTTGGGGGCCTGGAAAAATTCCTTCCTACTCGTGAATCCTTGCACCTGATCAAACAGCTGTATACAAGCCCACATCAGTGTATCATACCAGACAATCTGGAGTTGGAACGGAGTCGATATCTCGAAAGAGTTAGTCGGCAATAAATGAGATAATGATGATGAAGCATCAACTCTGAGTATATTTGCTTTATTACGTTCAGTTTAAAAACATTCTACTGTACATAATGAATTAATGCAGAACACATGTTTACTTTTGCTTCTTCAGATGAAGGAGAGCAGCAATGAATTGGGCATTCTCGTCCAACACATCTACCCTGTGAAGAACTATCATGAGGAGATCACTGAAGATTCTGATATTGATGTTATCATCCTCATGACACTGAGGGATATCATCTACTTTGGCAGTGACTATGTAGAGCATCTCTGTGAGGAAAAGTGAAAATTATACACAATAGATTAAAGGGTCGTTACACTGATTACTTACCAATACCTTTATCAGAATCAGAATCTGAATAAATTTGCCAAGAATGTTCACACATACAAGGAAGTTGTCTTTGGTTTGCTGTTTATTTTAAAAAGAGATGCTGTGTAGGTGGTGAAGAATAAGCTTCCGCTGACACTGTCTTGCTTGTGGATAAAACGCTTTATTACAAATTTAAGTACAGTATCCATCCAAGCACCCTGGGATTGCTCGGGAGAGGTCATCTGCCAATACGTACCTCTCCCTGTCCAGTCCAAAAGCTCTCTGTTACATAGCCTGACAGTTTTTACAACATAAAAACATCAGACATTGAACAAGAGAAAAGGAGACCCTTTTTTATGAGTTTCTTCAGTCCTACTGGACTGCAGACCCAGGAACTTGTAAATTTAAAAAAGTCCTTGAATTGATTTGTATTTTTTTATAAGCTTGTTCTATCTCATTAATGTATCCCCAATGATACAAAATAAAGTTTGCTGATATAAAGAGTTTTACATTTCTTGACAGACATACTGTTCTCCATAACTCTTTTTACACATGAACACATCGCATTTATAAAAAGTAGCAACATTAAAGGAGCCATGTGCTGTAATATTATTTCTGGAATCAAACTTCCCTCTATGACGTTGATACAAAGGGACATTTTAGAATGAGTTACGGTTTTTGTGAGATTCTTCATATCATATTGAAGCTGTAATTAAGCTTAATTTGCATATGCAAATAAACATTTGTTTTAAATAAAAAGCTAAATAAACTAGCATTAAACCCTTCTGTGTGATATTTAAATAAGTAGTATCCAACCATGTTTTTGAAATACTGTCACAAACTTTCTTATCAAGAATGAATGAAGTGGGAAAGTACATTCATTTTGGTAACACTTTATAATAACTTTCAGTAATAAACTATTAACTAATGATTAATAGCTGTGAAAAAATCATCAGTTCATGAGAATTTGAACGTGAACAAACGTTTACAAATGACAGTTCATGTAGTTATTAATACATATATTGATGTTTACAAACATGTTAACAAATCATTAGTTCGTTAGAACTTGAAAATGAACAAATCATTAGTTAATGAAAAATTGAAAATTAATAAATGTTTATCAGTCAGAGTTCCTGTTGCCAGTGTGTGCACTCATATATTTATAAATATGTTAACAAATCATTAGTTCATCAGAATTACAAAATTAACAGTTCTACATACCTTGTCTCAGCTGCTGCTAGGTTGAGAAGAATAGAGCACCCAAAGATGTCCAGTCAAGAGCAGTTCAGTTTCTCTGCTCACCTACAATGTGTTCCAGCCGACAGTGAATCTACATTACGGTAAATTATTGAGGCAACACATAAATTAAGATTTATGTTAAGAGATGCATTTCAAAATGAATGTTTAGTTTAGACTTTGTTCTCAAAGCAGAAAGTTAATTAATTAGTTAATGTGCTTGTAAATTATGAGTAAATATGTATGTGTAAGGCTTACTAGTTCATTAACAAATAGGTATAAGCTATACCTATCATCAGTTACAAATGTTTTTGCAGTACCTGAACTAAAGTTGAAACTCCTCATTATTAGTTAATGTTTCTGAACGTTTACAAACTATTAGTAAATATGGATTTTAATTTCATATACCCTCTTGTTTGACTGGACATATCCATACTGTGATTTGCAATAAGAAACAACAGTGGTAAACATTCAGCACACATTTACAGATCATCAGTGAATGGACCAAGACCAAGGGTGAAATTAATCAATGACTTTTATTTGCAGAAAAGGATTTGCTCAGTAATTACAAAGGAAGCTCTATGATCAACAATTACATACAGTAAGAAAGTTGCTCAACGATTACAATGATTACAAATAAAAACTGTAGAAACAAGCTCAACCTCAAACACCCCAGGTCCTCCCCACCTCACCCCCTCCACCCCATCACCAATCCCAGCATACTTTTAATGCATAAATTAGGATAAACTACTTTTTAAGTATACCTGTAATACATGTGATTATAGAAATAAGGAAGAAATTAGCTTAACAATTACAAAAAAAAAAATCTGCATTTTGAAAGTAACAATTCAGTTATTTTTTTCTCTATTGCACTGTAAAGCTGCAAGGTTGTGCCAGTTAATTAATTAACTTTCTGCTTTGAGAACAAAGTCTAAACTAAACAATCATTTTGAAATGCATCTCTTAACATAAATCTTAATTTATGTGTTGCCTCAATAATTTACCATAATGTAGATTCACTGTCAGCTGGAACACACTGTAGGTGAGCAGAGAAACTGAACTGCTCTTGACTGGACATCTTTGGGTGCTCTATTCTTCTCAACCTAGCAGCGACTGAGCCGAAGTATGTAGAACTATTAATTTTGTAATTCTGATGAACTAATGATTTGTTAACATATTTATAAATATATGAGTGCACACACTGGCAACAGGAACTCTGACTGATAAACATTTATTAATTTTCAATTTTTGAATGATTTGTTCATTTTCAAGTTCTAACGAACTAATGATTTGTTAACATGTTTGTAAACATCAATATATGTATTAATAACTACATGAACTGTCATTTGTAAATGTTTGTTCACGTTCAAATTCTCATGAACTGATGATTTGTTCACAGCTATTAATCATTAGTTAATAGTTTATTACTGAAAGTTATTATAAAGTGTTACCTTCATTTTTAGTGCACATAAGCAACCAGCTACTTAAAAGTTTAAACTGCCCAATCACTCATTTTCTTTGGGAAATACACTTTGCAAAGTGTGTTTATTCAAGTCCATATTGACATTATCAGGACACTGCAGGATTACACTGTGAGAGCTTGAGGGTCCTCAGATGTGAGGCTGTGGCGTCATTAGCACCAGCAGGCCTTAGCTCTATGACGTCACCCAAAACGGCCATTATCACCCCTCCCACACACACACACACACACACACAAAAACCCACTGGGGGTTGACAACAATAGTGCCATTTCTTGTGGTGCTTAGCTCCTTGAGGATCGTATAAATCAAACATTCATTTGAACCTAATCATGTAATTTGTGTATGTTGAGGTCTTTATATGATAACATGAAAACAAAACATTGCCCCTGATCAGTAAGAATACTAGCTTTGTAGTTGCTATGCTAGGCTACCAAGTCACAGTTTTTTTTTTAAACAAAGGTATTTTTATTGGTATTTCTGTTATGGTATTTCTGTGATGCATCACAAAAATGCATCATGTTGCAGTCCTACTGTTTGCCCTCCCTGCCCACAGAGGTCGCTCTCACCTGAAATTAAGCTCTTGGTTTCCCACCTGATTGTAACCAGTGGCCATTTTGTGTGTTAATATGCTCCATTTTATCTTTTGTTCATTGTGAAGACCTGTTTTGGCGTGCCTTGCAATTCTGAACCCGGCTTTGTATTTTTTGCTTCTCTGGATTTTGATTCTTTGCTTTGGTTTATGGTTTTGGTATTTGGATCGTGTTTTGGCTGCATTATTGTTTGTTAATTTGGACAGATTTTCTGGTGTTGGACCTGGTTTGTTTAGACTTTGAGCTTTAGAATATTAAACCTGCACTTGACTCCTCACTCCAGTTGTGGATTCGTTTATGACAATATAAATATGCGTAAACTGAATACAATGAATTCCTTATTGGGTTTTAGGTCACATTTAAGTCCACAGAGTTTAAGTTCTCTATGTAAGTCAAGACAGGCTGCCAAATAGTAAGGAATTTATCGCTACTACCAGCCAAAGTGTACCGTGTTTTTTCCAGTGTCATAAACTGCATCAAGTCCTTCACCCAGTTTGTTAACGTAGGAGGGCATTTTCCCTTGCATTTGAACATTATAAGCCATCTGGCAACTAACGTGGCAAAAACCAACACATTTAATACAGGTTTCCTTATACGGATCTCTGAAGGGGCTACACCAAATAATACTGTATACTGGAGAATACTGGAGAAGGCTGGATCGAGTGCCCAAACAGCCCTGAAAGGAAGTCAAAAATTGACTGGCAAAAGACTGTTAGTTTTACACAGGACCAAAACATGTGTGTGTGTGGCTGGTTCTAACTGACACCTGTCACACATTGGGTTAATATTTGCCAGAATTGGGTAGATATAGTAAAGGCAAGTTCTTCCTCCCATTGTTGCTTCAAGTGAATTAAGGGACTTAAATCACACAAGTTAATTACAGAATAATACATAATAAAAGTTCCAATTACTTTTTTTGACTGTGCTTGGATTTGAAGAATTGTGTCCAATAGAGAAGAGGGTGATAGATAGGGATGTGGGGAACAGTTTGCAGACACAAAATTTCGAAGTTACAAGTATCTGAAACAATGTAAGTGGGAAACACTGAACTCCTTTTTGAGTTGCTCAAATATCATCTATATACAAGTCTTTTAGGATGTGAATTCCCTTATTTTTACAACTTTCAAAAGCCTTGTCAATAAAGAAGGGCATAAACAAGTTATTTTTCATTATCAGGCTATATACTGACAGCTCTTTAAGTGAGAAGGTTCTTCTGAATTGTAGCCAGGTCTTTAATGACTGTTTCACAATAGAATTTGTTGAATAATTAGATATAGGTTCTGAAAAGGGTATTTTTGAGCAGAGCAAGGCATGTAATGAGAAGGGACAACAAGATGACTTCTCTAGATGCACCCATTTGGGAAATATGTGAGTTCTTGTCTCATCAATCCAATGTACCATAGCCCTGATATTTGAGGCCCAGTAATAACATTGAAAATTTGGTAATGATAAGCCACCTTCAGTTCGATGTCGCTGTAATATACACCTACGAATTTGAGGATTTTTATTATTCCAGGGAAAACTAGAAATCTGTTTGTCTATTTGCATGAAAAATGTTTTAGATAAGAAAACTGGGGGGCATTGAAAGAGATAAAGAAATTTTGGCAGCACAACCATTTTAATGCTGTTAACCCGTCCTCCTAATGTCAAAGATAGCAATTTCCAGCGTTCAAGATCTTTTTTCAGATTTTCTAAAATAGGTGGAAAATTGGCTTTATACAGGTTTTGAAATATGTGTAATCCAAATTCCTAGATATTTACATTTTTCATTGTTAATTCTAAAGGGAAATTCCTTGTATGCTGTTATTTGGGTCTGCTGATTTAGAGGTAGTAATTTTTTCACTTTTATCCAAATTGATCTTATATCCTGATATAGAGCTAAACACCTCCAATAAATTCAGCAACTTAGGCAAACTATTAAGGAGATCAGAAATGAATAAAATCATGTCATCTGCATACAAAGACACCTTATGCTCCAGACTCCCCCTTACCAGTCCTTTAATGTTTGCGTTGTTTCTCACGGTGGTAAAGGTGACAAACAACACCTTTGTCTAGTTCCTCACTGTAATGGAAAAAAAGGTGAAATATTATTGTTTGTACAGACTTCCAGACAAATAAATAACTCTAATCCAATCAACAAATGACATCAATAAAATCCAATCAAATCCATATTGTTTTAAAGTGTAAAAAAGATAATCCCACTCCACTCGGTCAAATGCTTTCTCAGTATCAAGTGACAGTACGACCTCTGGGTGATTAGGTGAGGTGGGAGTATAAAGAATATTAAGAAGTCTGCACACGTTATGAAACAACTGTCGATTTTTAATGAAACCTGTCTGATCATCCGATATTAAGGAGGAAAGCACACTTTCTAGACAAAGAGCTAACATTTCAGGTTGTATTTTATTATCCACATTTAATAAAGAAATGGGGCGATATCAGCTACACTCTAAAGGGGGTTTTCCTTTCTTAAAAATCGTAATGACAGCTTAACGCATAGTGATGGGGCGAGTGCCAGATGCAAATGATTCTTTATACACAGGTAACAGAACAGGGGTACGCTTATCTGCATATTTCTTAAAAACATTTGCATGGAAAACCATCAGAGCCAGGGGCCTTACTCCCTTGCTAAGCCTTTACTGTCTTAATAAACTCTTCCTTAGTAAGTGGACTATCTAATTCCCCTGCCAATTCTGTTTTCTTTTAAGAAATTTCCACATTTTTTAAAAATGAATTAAGTAAAGAATTATCCCTATACGATTGCGATTTGTATAGTTCTGAGTAAAATAAAAAAATAGAAAACAATTATTAATTTCAGAGGGGTCCAAATGTTTAATACCAGAGTCATCTTTTATTTGGAATATACAAAGCTTGAAGGTCTTTTCTCGTAACTGGTATGCCAAGATCATTCCCATCTTTTCACCATATTCATACGTGAGATCAGAAATAACTATTGTCTGATAATCACAGGTACGCACTAAAGGAAGAGGCTTCTTGTCAAGAAAAAAGTAATCGATACGAGAATATGTCTTATGCACAGGAGAGGAAAATGAATAACTTTTGGAGGTGGGAATTTTGAAAACGCCATAGATCCACCATACCATATGAATCAAGAAACAACTTGATTGTTTGGGCTGACTTAGATGAAGCTATCAATATTGACGAACCACGATCCAGAGAGGGTGACAAGACGCACTTTATGTCACCCCCCCAAATAAGGTGATGTGAATCTATGTCTGGCAAATTAGAAAAAAAATTGTATAATAAGAGCTGTCATCCCAATTCGGAGCATACACGTTTACCAAAATAACTGGAGTATTGCACAGCCGACCTACTACTATAATGTAGTGGCCCACTGAGTCAGCATTAATTTTCGTCATTACAAATGTAACAATTTTATTGATGACTATGGCAGGGCCTCTAGACTTAGAATGGAAATTGGAGTGGTAGGACTGACTAATCCAACCTCCCTCCAGCCTGTAATGATCAAATGTGCGCAAGTGTGTTTCCTGAAGAAAGGCAATTCCAACTTTTAGCTGCTTTAGATGTTCCAGCACTTTTTTACACTTAACTGGGTGATTTAAAGACTTAACATTCCAACTAATGAAAGATACTTGGCTGCCTGTGTTGTCACTCAACAGTTTACCCATGACCATCTTAAGTAATGGTACTTAGATACATCAAATCTGTGAAACAGTACATTTAAAAATGATTTCTTACCAATAACCCGACTGTAAAAACTCAAGAAAAATATGTACATATGCATAACCTCAGGTGCAGAAGGCTCCCACCCAATGTCACTTTTTGCAACAAAGTGACCGTGAACCCCGCCCCCCCCCCCCAAGAAATAGTAATCCACACATACAAGTGCTTGTGGTTGTGAGCTCTAGCTTCACCGGCCGCGCTGCTGTTAACATAAATTCAGCAATCCAGTCAATATAAATAATTCTTTGCACTGTCAAACGTCCCCATTAAGTAAAATTTAAGCTTGCGCTTGGCAATTAATCCAATATTTCTGAATTAACAGTTTGTTTGCAGGATTCATCTTAGATGATTTTTAAGCCTTACATGGAACATATTAATATAAACAAATAGACACTGTATAAGTGAATGTCGATAAAAATAAAGTGGAGAACTTTGGTCAGACGATGTTGGACTTTACATATGCCAGACCCTCCACTGGGTCCCGAAATGACTTCTCCAATCCATTGTGTGTGATGATGGATGCCGTAGCAAATTACCTCTCGACCCCGGAGCAGTTGTTTTACGTCGCCAAAGGCGGCTCTGGCTCGCGCTACACTCGGTGGATAGTCAGGAAATATGGAGATACGGGTACCTTTCAACTGTAGTGGGCCAGCTTCTGGGGCTCGACGAAGAACCTCCACACAATCCTGATAGTAGTGTAACTTTGCCACAATGCCACAAGGGCTTCTTACCGGTCTGTCTTTGCTGAAGGCCTCAATGTAATCAGTCTACCAGTACTTCCCTCTCCATGTGGAGAACTTCCTTCAGAAGTTTGGAGACAGATGTGGCGAACACGAACCCGGTCCCTCAGTTACGTTAAAGATACGGATGTTTGACCTCCGCATTCTTCCCTCTAAGTCCAGACATATGTCCTGTAGGCTTGTTACGACCGTTTCGAGTTTTCGAACACAGGATTGCAGCGCCATCACCTCATCTGAACAAGCTGATAGTCCCCGCTCCATTTCCCCCACGGTCTTTTTCACTGTGTCTAGGTCGGAGCAGAGCAGAGTGATGTTAGTGACTGCCTGCAGTTCTTTTTGCATGGTTTTAAAATGGGAACAGCCCCAAATATATTATCTGAAACTTCTCTCCCATCAGCTGTCATGGCAGACTCAGTAGATATATTTTTACAAAATATAGTGAATCTCTACCAAGAGTGATTTACCATTTTTTCAAAAATAAATGAATCACATTATATTTAATAGTTTTACAATGAAATAACAAAAGCCTACATTGAAAACCTGAAAGTTTCAGCCAACTGTCCTGTGTCAGTGTTGCATGGTCTTCAACACTTTACACATTTCAGAAGGGAAAGCACCAGGTCCAGATGATGTTTCTGACCAGCTGGCTTTAGTCTTCACTCAGATATTCAACAGATCACTGGAGCTGTGTGAGAATTTCTCCTGCTTCAGACTTTCCACCATTATCCTGGTTCCCAAGAAAACCACTGCCACAAAACTGAATGACTACAGGCCAGTCACTCTGACAGCTGTGGTCATGAAGTCGTTTGAACGACTGGTGTCGGCCTACCTGAAGAACATTTTTGGACACCTACTGGCCAACATGGAACTGCACTACATCCTCCAACATCTTGACCACCCTGGAACATATGCTTGGAGGCTGTTTGGGAGCTTCAGCTTGGCGTTCAACACCATCATCCTAGAAATACTCTTCTCTAAACTTTCCCAGCTCACTGTACCCCTGCCCTATGTCAGTGGATCATTAGCTTCCTGATGGACAGGAAACAGCAGGTGCACTTGGCGGGAGTCCCTTCCAGTATACGGACTGTCAACACTGGTGCTCCTCAAGGGTGTGTTCTATCCCAACAGTTGTATTCAAGGGCTACATGTTATTGCTGATCGTTGTATGTCTGTGTGTTAAGCAGTTGTAAAGATAACTGAATAAACCAGTAAACTAACAGTGTGCCTATAAGTTTACTTTTAGTATAGTTGCATCACAAAATAAAATGTGGACATAAACTAGCTGTATACTCAAAGTTTACTATTCATTCATCTAAAGTATACTTAAATGATACTTTCAGAAACTAAAAAAGCGGCCAATTTAGTTCCAAGTATTGAAATAGTACATGTATACTATTGATTCCATGATATTAGTATATTTACTGCAAAAAGTGTAAAAATACTTTAACCTAAGCTTAATAAACTTAAAATTCAACTTAATCAAATGTAGCTTTTTGCGCATGTCAATGTTCTGTAAAGTTATACAGCCCAAAGTATAAAGTACATGCCAGAGGAAGAAACTCTTTATAACAGAAACCACATTTTCTCAGCTGCCTGAAATGCCTTGGTATAATTCCAGCCCTTTTATCTGTTACAAGGTGACATCATCATCTAACACAATCAATACCTGTAGAGTCGGGATGCCACTGTAAAACATTTTCACAGCGTTATGGAACCTTTGTGTTCATATCTCCTATTTATGTTCCCTCTTTAACGAACATGGATGTGTAATAATTGTCTGTTTTCTTTAACCACTCTGATTTCAGTTTGCTTAGAGGTGTCTGAGTGTGTTTGATTTATTATGTTCAATATAACAACATATACACAGTACAGCAGGAAAACACTAAATTAATGCAAAACTTTCCATGACATGTTAATGTTATGTTACTTTTGTATGTATGTGTTGATGGACAGATTGTGACAAGCGCCGAGTTAAAATCAAGGCAAAGTTTATTTAACAGATTTGTACACAAAACACAGCAAACTGCAACAAAGAGGCAAGGAGCGAGGACATCGGATGAACAAGGCAAAAGGGCCCCAAGGCAGAGTCCACCGAACCCATGCGGATGGAAAGGCATACTATTTTATCGGTCCCATCTCAACAGTACAGAAAAGTACTAAAAGGGGAAAGAGAAAAGAGTAAATCAGAGAATCAGAATAATGTCAAAACCAGAGTAGCAAACACGAATAATCACAGAGAGATATGCTCAGTAAGCACAGAGTAGAAATACCTCGCAATGAGCTGTGTGAGAGAGGAGTATTTGTACAAACAGACTAAATTAACAACAGGTGTGTGATCAATACTCGGGTGACTCGGATCTAGAAACCGAAACAGCGGTCATGACGGTCATGAGACAGTGATGTCATCGGGTGGTGGGTTATGGTCAATGGAGTCCGGGAGATCAGGGGTAATAAGAGAGCCAGCAGGTTTAGGACAGCAGCCATCAGCTGGGCATCCCAGTGACAATCATCTACCCTGTGAAGAACTATCATGAGGAGATCACAGATGAATCCGATATTGATGTTGCCATCCTCATGGCACTGAGGGATTTTATCTACTTAGCCAGTGACAATGCTGAGAGTCTCTGTGAAGATGAGTGAAAATTATACACAATAGATTAAAAGGGAGTGACACTGAGCCCAAAACAACTGGAATTGTGACTCATTGGACCATGCCATATTGTGACATTCTAACAGGGTCCAGTTGGCAACCTCACAAGTGCAGGTGAGGTGCTGTGTCCAGTGTTTTTGGTGTTAGCAGAGGCAACAGTGGATACCATGTTAAATGCCCACGCAACTTCAGAAACAGAATCTTCCAGCCTTCTGCAACCCTCTATTATGCGAGCACACTGGTCAGTGTTTAGCCTCAGTCAAAAGATCAACACCTCACAACTAATACAGATGTGGGGGTTCCCAAGCCGTCTGTAACACCACTTAATAATTAATTTACTTACTGCTATCACATGACTTTTGGGATATCAGTGTACTTGCATTACCACTCCTGGTTTCTGTACAACATCATCTTTTCTGATCATTGCATATGTGTTTGTAGGAGTTTGCCTCTCAAATACTGGGAGAGGATTGTTATAGTTGGTGCAAAATGAGGGAGAACATTTCTAGCCAACAGGTGAGAGGACTTCAGTGGTTAGTTTTAGAGGTTGTGTTTCCATATTAGTGATGAACGACTTCTACTCCTTGATCGTGTATTTTCCCTGAAATGTTGTACTCTTCTACACATTTAAAGCATGTTCGTGTCCACTATGTACAGCATATCTACAGGTTGTTTGTGGGAATTTCCTTCCCATGTGAATGTCTTAGGTAAAGTGAAACTACTTCATAAATGATGGCTAGTTTGCATGTTAAACTTCATATCGCTGTATTGTTTTGTAATTTTCTAGAAGCGTGTAACAACCTGCCTAAACACCTAGGAATGAGAGGCAGGGCCCTGGGTCCCAATTACGTGGGCAGTGTGTAAAGTATTTTGGTATATGCCCTGTTTAGAGAAGAAACACTTATGTGGCTTTAATATAAAGATAATGTAACAGGGCAACAATCCTTATACAGAAAGAATGCTCTCTGGATTGTTGTCTCGTTTGTTATTTCACGACCCGATGGAATCTTCCACCAGGGTGGACTCCGATGCAGATGTCATGCAATGGGATACAAATAAGATACACAGGCGACACGCTAACCGCTACACCACTGCGGATACAGAAGCAGGGCAAGCACAGCTTTAATATAAACAAAGGGCAAAGAAACGGCAGGAAAACGAGAACAAAGGTGCCAAAAACAAACAAAGAAAGAAGACGATCAAATTGCGGGCACTCAGTTTGTATCCTGAAATCAAAAGGGAAGATACTCAGGAAAAGAGAATGAGTATCTTCTGAGCTTAAAACTCAGACAGAGCAAAGGGAAATAAACTATAAGCAACCTCAAGGGAGAAGCTGGTGAGCAAACTAGTAGTGGCGTGGGGCGCGGTCTGGAATGAATCAAGACTCCGCACCATCTGAACAGTGGGGAGTCTTTATATAGGGCAGTAACCAGGTGTTCTCAAGCAGCCTGATTACTGTGAGTGGTTGAGCGTGACCTCCCCCTGGTGGCGTGAGGACCACGGTGTGGGCGGCCCCTTACAGGACCCCCTCCGCTAGGGGCGGCACCAGACATCCCAAGACCAGCCGCCCGATCCCTCCGGAAGGCCCGGATAAGATCTAGTCCAGAATACGAGCAGCTGGAACCCAGGACCGCTCCACTGGCCCATAACCTTCCCAATCAACCAGATACTGGACCCGGCCCTCTTACCCTACGGGAGTCAAGAATCTGGTTCACTGTGTAGGCAGGCGATCCCCCAATCATAAGAGCAGGTGGGGGGTTTGCTGGCTGGGATCCCAGAGCACAGAGATAGGGCTTCAGTCTGGACACATGGAAGGTTGGGTTGACCCTCCATGTCGGCAGGAGCTGTAGCCGGTAGCAAACCGGGTTAACTCGCCGCACCAACTTGAATGGCCCCACATGCCATGGAGACAGTTTTCTGTTGCTGCGCTTAAGGGGGAGATCCTTAGCAGCCAGCCACATCCTCTGGCCAGGGCGGAACAAATGCCCCAATCTCCTCCTCTTATCTGCAGTCTGGCTGACTGGGCTACCAGGGTGGCACGGGCCCGACGCCATGCCCTTCGACATTGTCGGACCATGCGGCTGGCTGAGGACACAGCTGCAGTGGCCTCCTCCTCTGGGAACATGGGTGGTGTGTATCCAAACTGACACTCGAAAGGAGACATGCCCAATGAAAAATGGAAGAGGGTATTGTGGGCATACTCCACCCACAGAAGATGTTCTGGATGTCAGGAGGAGGGGTTGGATGAAGCGAGGCAACGCAACGAGCAAGTTAAATCCTGGTTCACCCTTTTAGTCTGGTCGTTGGATTGAGGGTGAAAGCCAGAGGATAGGCTCACACTGACCCCTAAGGAGCCACAGAAAGCCCGCCAGAACTGACTGGTTAATTGTGGGCCCCTGTCAGAGACCATGTACGTAAGTATTCTGTGGTATCGCACAACCTGTTGCAACACAATCCGCCGGAGCCGGAGAAACCTCCCACTGTCGAGAGAGGGTATCTGGCTTGGCATTCTTGGTGCCTGGGTGGTAGGAGAGGATAAATGCAAACTGGCTGAAAAACAGGGCCCATCTGGCCCTGGTCTGGGGTTCAGTCGTTTGGCCCCTTGAATATAAGATAGGTTCTTGTGGTCCGTCCAGACCAAGAATGGATGTTTGGCCCCCTCAAGCCAGTGCCTCCATTCCTCCAAAGCCATCTTGACGGCCAAGAGCTCTCAGTTACCCACATTATAGTTGTGCTCTGCTTGTGTTAACCGATGGGAGAAGTAGGCACAGGGGTGTGATTTTTGGTCCTGACCAGAGCATTGGGAAAGGACCGCACCAACCCCTACTTCAGACGCATCAACCTCTACCACAAACGGCAGCTCTGGGTCTGGGAGGTGGAGTATAGGAACTGCAGTGAGCCTCCACTTGAGCTCTTCAAATGCTTTCTGAGCTGCATCAGTCCACCGAAATGGACCTGGTTGTTTTCTTGTCAGGGCAGTGAGAGCTGCCGCAACCGACCCAAACCCTCGGATGGACAAGGGTTGGACAAGGCGGAGCAAGGTAGGACGAGACCACTCAGCCACTGCCTTTAGTTTAGATGGATCCATAGCCAGGCTACCCCTGGAGACCACAAACCCAAGAAATTGGACAGAAGGGACGTGGAACTGGGATTTTTCCAGTTTCACATAGAGGTGGTTCTCCAGGAGTAGTTGTAGGACTCGGCATACATGAGAAACATGGTCCATAGTGGTCCTACTAAAGATAAGGATATCATTCAAATAGACAAAGACGCAGAGGCCAAGGGCCTCATGAAGAACCTCACTGATGAGTCGTTGGAAGACGGCTGGAGCATTCATCAGACCAAAAGGCATCACCAGGTATTCATAGTGGCCTGTGGGTGTGATGAAAGCCGTCTTCCACTCATCCCCCTGCCTAATCCTCACGAGATTGTAGGCACTGCGGAGGTCTAATTTAGTAAATATAGAAGCCTGCTGTAAAGCCTCAAATGCTGTAGTCATGAGGGGCAGAGGGTAACGGTCCTTGACCGTTATTTTAATGAGACTTCTATAATAATAATAATAATAATAATAATAATAATACTACATTTTATTTAAGGGCGCCTTTCTTGACACTCAAGGTCACCTTACATAATTTAACCTGACAAACAAAATAAAAATACAAAGTTAAAATAAGTACAAAAATTGAAAAGAAACAGTGCACATACAATCACAAATCATAGGCAACTTTAAACAAGTGAGTTTTAAGTTTAATTTTAAAATGTGGCAATGAATCTATGTTGCGAAGAATCAGTGGGAGTGAATTCCAAAGCCAGGGAGCAGCACCGACCTAAACGCTCTGCTCCCCATAGTAGCAAAGACGGACAGGGGGAAATAGTGAAATGAAATAGAAGAGGAAGATCTAAGGGTACGGACAGAATGTAGCTAGCAATATGAAGAAGGTTCAAAAAGATATGAAGGGGCAACAAGATTATGGAGAACTTTGAAAGTTAAAAGGAGTATTTATAATTAATACGGTATGAAATGGGAAGGCCAATGAAGCTGCTGTAAAACAGGAGTGATATGATGGATTGTAAGAAGGAGGTCCGTGAGTAATGATACGAGCAGCTGAATGTTTGAACAATTGTAATTTATGAAGGGTTTTTCTGTGGTAGACCCAACAAAAGAGAATTACAATAATCTAAACGAGAAGTAAACCAAACTATGAACCCAACCCCCCGATAGCAGTAGAATGAGGAGTAAAGAGAAGGACGGAGACGATTAATATTTCGAAGATGAAAATAAGCTGACCGAGTGATATTATTATTAACATGTGAAACAAAAGAGAGGGTACTATCAAGGATAGACACCCAGACTATTAACCTGAGGAGAGGGAGAAATTGAATAATTATCAACCGTAAAACTGCCAAAGGTTATGACATTTACTTAATGAGTTGATTTAGTGCCAATCAATAGAAGTTCTGTTTTTATTACAATTCAATTTTAAAGAAAATTTAGGGTCAACCAATGTTTTATTTCAAGAAGACAATCAGTAAGAGATTGAAGGTGGGAGTGTAGCATTAGGTTTGGTTGGAAAAGTAGAGCTGGGTGTCGTCCGCATAGCAGTGAAACTGAATACGATGCTTTCGAAAAAATAAAAACCAAGGGGAAGAAGATGAAAATAATAAAATAACAGGGGTCCCAGGACAGAGCCCCGGGGAACACCTGAAGTAAACCGAAACAGAGTGAGATATAAATGATTTTTAAAACTGAACAAACTGAGTGCGGCCAGAAAGATAAGAACGGGAAACCAATGGAGAGGTATATTTGCAATGCACCAAGAGAAGAAAGTCTGTCCAGAAGGATGTCGTGCGAAAATTGTATCAAAGGCGCCCAGTCAAATCAAGCAGAAGGAGTATAGATAGTAGACCATGGAATCAGCAGCAACAAGGAGATCATTGGTGATCTTAAGAAGTGCCGTTTCAGTACTATGAAGCGGACGGAAGCCAGATTGAAATTGTTCATATAAATCCATCTATAGGCCAAATGTGGCATGAAGTTTGAACAGCAACTGTTTTTTCAAGGATTTTGGAGATAAATGAGAAGATTTGAAATAGGACGAAAAATTATTAAGGTCATTTGGATCTAAACCAGATTTTTGAGTATTGGGGTTATATAACAGCTGCTTTGAGAGCAAGGGGAAAGACACAGTTGTAAGGGAAGAATGTATAAGCGTCTGTAATGAGAGGGGACAAAGAGGAAAGACTAGAGCTTGTTAAACAAGAATACAGTTGGCAAAAGGATCTAGTTGACAAGTTGAAGATTTTGATTTTGAATTAATTTGGAAACATCATTAACTGAGGGAAGAGTGAAAGCTGAAAGTAGATTAGGAGGGGCAAACGGGGGGAGGTAATGCAATTAATGCCAAAGGGGACAGTTGGTAACAGTTGCTGATGGATATGTACTATTTTTGAGGAGAAGAATGATACTAAAGTATTACAAAAATCAAAAAACAATATAAATGGGGAGGAAGTGAATCCAGTGGCTTTGTAATCTTTGCAAATAATGAAAAGAGGGGGCCTTGGAATTACCCTCATTAGAAACTAATTAGATTAGGAATAATATATGGATTTTAGCTGTAGCAATAGAGTTTTATAATGAAGAATATGATTAAATACATCTCTTTATGGTACGGTGAGACCAGGTTTTCCTATAAAGTCTTTTCAAGGTTGACGACCTTTTGCTTTTAACTGTCTAAGAATGAAGTAAACCAGGGGTGCAGTTCGCGATGGGTAAATGAAACAGCATCTAGTTTTTAAGTGGAGCAAAAATCATTTAGGGAGCTTACGATAGGGATGCATTATAATGCGAAAGCAGTTTATCTGGAGTAGAAGACGGATCAATACTAGGAAGACTATTGATACAACAAGATAAATTATCCAAGTTAATATCCTTAATTTTACGATAAGTTATATTCCGTGGAGGGTTAGAGATTTAGAAAGTGGAATATTAACACCAAATGATAAAAAAGCCATTATGATCAGAAAGAGGAAAGAAATCAGCTTTACAGTCAACAGGTCTAACACCTGAAAACAACAGATTAAATACCCCAAAAAATGTCCTTAACGCGCGTGGGGAAATCAATATATTGCTGTAGCCCAAGAACTGTCCAAAGCAAGATATGAAATCTTTGGTTAAGAGGATTATTATCATCCATCCACATGAATATTAAAATCTCCCACAAGTATTATGTGTTAGGTGAAAACTGTGGAGAGGTGTTGTCAGGGAAATCAGCAAGCTCACTAATATAAAATCACCTTGTTATTGCTTCGGGGTCGATATCAGGGCGGCAATAATAGTGGGAGTTGGTACCAGAGAGCTGGCAGACAGTAATCAAATGAGTTGTATATACTTGAGGACAGTTATACTGGCGCTACCCTCCACTTTCTCACGGATTAGATTATCGCGAGGCCTCCCCCTCGGCCCAAAATCACAAGGTTTTTCCAGGTAAACAAATCCCGGAGGAGTAGCATCACTTGAGTGAAGCAAAAGTCGTTTGGCTGTTGCCACGTTTCAGTTAAACACAAAAAGTCCAACTTACAGTCAGAGATGATATCCTCCGATGGAAAGCTGCCCTTATTTGTTGAGCGAGCGGATGTTAAAGAGGCCGAAGTTGATGGTCTCTTTTCGTGATAAGGAGCCGCGGTAGACACATTAGCCAGGTGAGAGGGCGGATCCAAAAACACTGCGATTAGAGCCGCAAAGCATTTATTTCTTAAATGGACGGCGAACAGTAGTCCAGGTAGACTTGATAGAACTGGACCCAGCACGGCAGAAAATCCGTCGCGAGCCTCGATGCATGTATTTCCGACGGGGCGATAGAGAATGTCCCGGGTAGTCGAAGAGGGGCCGATGGTGGAGGGTCCATGCAAATGCAAACGGAGCCTATGGAGGCTCAGCAGAGGGTGTAAAAAACAGCCGCTCCGCTGCCGTTGAAAGATGAACAAAGAGCAGAGTAATCCAGGCTAGTGCAAGGCACATATAGCAGGTCCAAATACTTCCCAACATGATAGCAGGTAATATAATAACCTTAAAAGACGCTTAAAAAGGAGCAAGTTAAAAAGGAGCCGGGTGAAAAGAAGCCGGGGGAGCAGCGGCGACAAACACGCCAGCGTCCACTCACCCAGTTGTTATAAGGCCAGACAGACCTATGTGTCTAATCAATGCATGGACATAGGCCCCCGTCCTTCTTCCCCATGAAGAAGAATCCTGCTCCAGCAGGGGATGTAGATGGCCTTATGAAGCCTTGAGCTAAGGCCTCCTGAATGTACCTTTCCATGGCTGTCTTCTCAGGGCCAGAAAGAGAGAACAGATGGTCTCTGGGAGGTGATGTACCTGGGAGTAGGTCAATGCCACAATTGAAAGCTCTGTGAGGAGGCAAGACCTCCGTCTTTCGTTTGCTAAAGACCTCCCTGAGATCATGGTAGGCTGCCGGTACTTTACTGAGGTCTGTTGGAATTATTAACAACCTATGATGAGACCCTGTCAGCCTTGGGTTGTAAGAAGGACCCTTGGCAGTGTGGCCCCCAATGGCGGATAGACCGGGATAACCAATCAATGTGGGGGTTATGCCTTTGCAACCACGGAAACCCCAAGATAACTAGCAAGATAACTTTGCATGGGTTCCCCCACACCAAGGCTATGGGAAGATATACCCGTGTAGCTCTGGGGCTCTGGAGAAAGCCTACCCTAGTGCCCCTTACTTGGGGTAGGCCTGGTTTTTTCCCTGCTTTGTGGGACACTGAGCAACCTTGTGCCCCTTTCTGCCACAATACATACACCGCCCCTCCCGGCGGCATTGCTCAACCTCCTGAGGAGTCAGATGGGCACATCCAATCTGCATTGGCTGTGGAGCCACAGGGGCTGCTGAGACCAAGTATCTGGGGGGAGAGGCAGTGGAACGAGCTCCCCGACTCGTTCTCTTACTGGCCCTATGACGTTCTCGCATCCTGTCATCGAGCTTGATCAGGTCCTCGTACAGGTCCTCTAACGTGTTTGGGGGATCATGAGTGGCCAGCTCGTCTTTGAGGTCCTCATTGAGACCCTGCTGGTACATAGCCCCAAGGGCCTCTGGGTTCCACCCACTCTCTGCCGCAAAGCTGGGGAAGTCGATGGTGTAATCGGCAACAAAGAGGGAACCCTAATGGACGTTCGTGGCTGTTACATGGCCCCGCACAGGACGTCAAAGGTTCTTCTCATGGCTGTTGTAAATGCCGTAGAGGACAAACAGGCAGTGTTCTTGCTCTCCCATAAGGAGGTGGCCCAGGCCAATGCCCGGCCGGTTAGGAGGAACATCATATAAGCCACCTTGGCCTGTTCAGTATGAAACCTGGGGGTCTGCTGAAATGCCAGCAAATACTGGAGTAGGAAACCCCTACAACCCCCAGGTTCCCCATCATACCTGATGGGAGCAGGTTCAGCAGGTAACTGAACCTCTGCACCAGCTGCAGGAGGAGGTGATGGAGCAGGGGGTGTAACCTCCCCCTTGACTGGTCTGGCCAGTTGATGGATTGCCAGAGTCAGTTCCTGCAATTGTTGGGCCAGCTGGGAAAGGGTCTTGTCATGTTTGCCCAGCAAGGCCCCTTGAGCAGCAATGGCCTGTTGTTGTGTTGCATTGTCTGCTGAGTTCATATTGATGGCAGCAGCAGTGGCCAGTGAGTCTTGCTGTACCAGGGCAACAATCCTTATACGGAGAGAATGCTCTCTGGATTGTTGTCTTATTTGTTATTTCGCGACCTAATGGAATCTTCCACCAGGGTGGACTCAGATGCAGATGTCACGCAGTGGGATACAAATCAGATACACAGTGACCGGGATTTGAATCGGCGACAACACCGTTCAGAAAGCCTCGAGGGTGACATGCTAACCGCAGAAGCAGGGCCAGCACAGCTTTAATATAAACAAAGGGCAAAGAAACGGCGGGAAAACCAACAGAAAGAAAGAAGACGATCAAACTGCGGTATCCTGAAATCAAAAGGTAGATAGATAGATAGAGATAGATAGATAGATAGATACTTTATTGATCCCAGAGGGAAATTCAAGGCATCCAGTAGCAGGTATACAAACAAACTATACAGAAGTAACAACAGAAGCAAGATAGATTTGTACAAATAGAGACAATACTATATAAAGTATGAAGGTATAAAAATAGAGTCCTTAGTGTCTGTGTAAAGTGTAAAGTATAGATGGAGGTAATGGTAATACCGTTTCGCTAAGCAAATAAGAAGATGGCTGTTTTTCAGCCATACAGACAGTGGCAAATACGCAGTAATATAACATAATTATCAGTGCAAAAAGTGTAAACAGTACAGAATGGAGTAGAATAATACAATATAAAATAGATGTAGGGCATTTAGGAGGGCATTTAGGAGGGAGTGTGTGCAGAGATGGGGGTGTGTCCATTGGCGAGGGACCGGAATGAAAGAGTGTCACAGACTTTTTCATCTGCTGTAACTGGGAGGAGTTGAAAAACAGTCTTATGGCCTGAGGGACAAAGAGACTTCCTGAGTCTGTCTGTGGAGCAGGGACTGGGACAGCAGTCTGCCCACTGAATGAGCTCCTCTGCCTGATGATCGTGGTGTGCAGAGGATGGTGAACATTGGTCCATGATGTTCAGCAGGCTTGTTGAGGGCTCTGGCCTCTCTGCCAGTGGTGTTAAGGACTCCAGCTCTAGTCCCAGCACAGAACCAGCTTTCCTCACCAGCCTGTCGAGTCGTCCCAGCCATCCCTCTTGCTGATACTGCCCCCCCAACACACCACAGCATAAAAAGAGGACGCTGGCTACCACAGACTGGTAGAACATCAGGAGGAGTTTTCTCTGGCAGATCCTGAAGGACCCCAGCCCTCCTGAGGAAGTACAGTCCTGCTCTGTGCTTTCGACTTGTAGACTGTGTCAGTGTTTACTGGGGACGCAGTCCAGCCTCTCGTCCAGGTGCACACCAAGGTATCTGTAGGACCTGACAACCTCCACATCAACCCCCTTGATGGAGATTGGCTGCTGAGAGGGCCTGGACCTCCTGAAGTCTATACACATCTCCTTGGTTTTTGATACTCAGTAAAAGATACTTGGTAAGATACTCAGTAAAAGAGAATGAGTATCTTCTGAGCTTAAAACTCAGACAGAGCAAAAGGAAATAAACTATGAGCAGCCTCAAGGGAGATGGAACCTCAAGGGAGATGGCTGGTGAGCAAACTAGTAGTTCTTTTTCTTTCTTTCTTTCTTTCTTTCTTTTTTTCTTTTCTTTTCTTTTCTTTCTCTAGGAGCACATACCCGCACTAGTACCAGGTGTGGCATGGTCTAAAATGAATCAAGACTCCGCACCGTCTGAACAGTGGGGAGTCTTTATATAGGGCTGTAACCAGGTGTTCTCAAGCAGCCTGATTACTGTGAGTGGTTGAGCGTGGCCTCTCCCTGGTGGTGGGAGGACCACAGTGCGGGCGGCCCCTGAAACTGAAAGTGTTTCTGATTATTAAAGGAAAAAAACACACACACTTAATGAATGAAAAAGAGACTAAAGAACAAAAGTATGAACTCAAGCTTTTGGTGAATAACTTACGGATGTTTGTAATAGGATGTATATAAATACCACATATAACTGTAAATCACACAAAAACACATTTACAATACATTGACAAACAATTATAATTTGCTCTCCTTAAGGGTATGTAACAATACTCAAACTTAACCCTGAGATGTTGATGCACATTCATGGTGGGCCCACACGTATGCACACACACACACGTACACAACCACACCGCTAAAAGGAAGAAAAAGAAAAAAATCACAAGTGAAACATTGCAGGCCTCAGTCATCACTTAGGGCGGTGAGGCTCTTAACGGAAACAGCAGCTTCTCTCACAGAACATGAGCAAAAACAAAACCCACACGTGTGCTCTTTAGTTTTTCCTCTGGTGAGCAGTATATCATAATCAGTCTCTACATCAAGAAATGTAAAATGGTGTTTCTTTTCAGAAAACTTTATTTTGTGTCACTGAGATATCAATAAGCTAGAATACACTTGTAGCCCATTTGTATTTTCTTGCTAGTAAACAGACTATTAATAAACATTCAAACAGGTTCGCTTGAAATGTACATTTATTAGCATGTGGTTTTCGCAACCTATCTTACTCTTTTCTTAAATATTCAGTCTTCTTCATATTGGTTCAGTACTATTGCTGCTACACACAAGAAAAAAATCAATCCCACAGGATCTCGTAATTATGAGAAAATATGTTGTAAAAACGCCATACTGATGTTGTAATTACGAGAAAAGATGTCATAATTATGAGAAAATGTCATTTTAATGAGAAAATATGTCATAAAAACGACATAATACATGTCGTAAATAAGAGAAGTCAAACGTCTATTTTCTGTGAAACCCGTTAAAGCCTTCAGACTTCAGTATGAGAAGTGAAACAGCACAAAACCCTGTTCAAACTATGCAGCGCAGACCAGCTACTATCCACTGGTCAGCACAGAGATACTTACCAGACAGCACGGCGCACATCATCTGGGACTCAGTGGGTCCTGCAGTGCGGACCGCGACCGGCTGACCTAAAGTACACTAAATCCACTAATGATCAGTATGTTCTCATAAAAATGACATCTTTCTTCATAATTATGAGATACAGAGGGATTTTTTTTTCTTTGCATATTAGCAAAATGCCACCATAGTTTAACCACCTGTCACTCAGTAATTGGTTTGTATAGGCTGGGATTTATTAAAATTAAAAGAAAAATATGCATACAGCAGCAGAGAGACAGACCATAGAGCAGATACAGATACAGCTTAAAATAGAAGTAAAATTCAGCGCTGAATTCCATTAAGCCACAGTCCATAAAACCAGCAGATATCAGTCCAGACTTTGGGATTCTGCTGTGCAGGTTTTAAGTCAATGGCATCCAAAATCCCCAAATGTGTCAATTGTGTTTTAGCGACTGGTGAAATTTAACACCTGTTTAATTTTAATAAGTAGTCCATAAAACCAGCAGATATCAGTTCAGAGTTTATTATACCATAGATATATGAATTATGAAGTGATTATAAAATGCAGTTTTTAAGTAAAGGGCATCCAAAATCCCCAAAAATTGTGCTAATTCACATTTTTACATTATAAAATGGTTATTTCCAATAAGCAGTCCATAAAACCAACAGATATCCGTTCAGAGTTTGTAAAGGATAGTATGTGTACACCCTGTGTGTCATAACATGAAAACCACCTCCTTGTATCTACATTTACTGTCCATTCTATCAGTTCCACTTATCGCATAGGGGCACAATGTAGATCAAGATGTACATGTAGATGTAGACAATACAGATAATTAGCACTGCTACTACTGCTACGTACTACATAGCATAACCAGCCATTTGAGTCTCTTTCCACTTCCGCTGACAGTTTGGCTCACCAACAAACTGAGCAGCATGCTCAACTGTCCCAGATATCTCTAAACTTAGGGAGATTTCCTCCCAGTTGTCTGAACTGTCTGTACGTTTTGCTGCTTAGTTTGCATTGGCCACTTGTAAAAATAAAATCACAAATAAAATGAAGGACATGTTTTTATGAGTAAGTTCAATTTCTACTGTATGGTTTATTAATATCAGATGGCTTCAGACATCATCAAACACTTCCCTGTCCTACCTGGCAACATATAAATTGTGCAGAGTCATTATGACATTGAGAGACTAAGAGGGGAAATGGTGGGGGGATATTGCATGATGTGTTGAAGTTAATATCTATTAGTTTTATAGCCATTTACTTAAAAAAACTGTACAGTAGAATCAATTTTATAGTCCATTTATCCATAGCATAATAAAGTCTTAACTGCTATCTGTTGGATTTATAAAACATGCGGGAAAACACTGAATTTTTAGTTTTAAGGGCTTTTTCTTGAGGCCTGCCTGTGCTGTCTTCTTACCACTGAGTCTATAGAAGCTGCGCACGCAAATTTTACACGCGGCTTGCTTAACCCTATTATGGCGAAAGGCAGCTGGCTTAACCACGGTGAACTTTCGAGAAAGGTTCTACTGTGTACTGTGTTTCACACCAGAGGAGAAAAAAACAAAAGAGCACACGTCTGTTTAGCGGCTGTTTCCGTTTACTGGCTCACCACCCCAACCGACACCTTAGGCTTGCAACATTCAATTTTATTTCCTCTTAGCGGTGAGGTTGTGTACGTGTGTGTGCACATGTGTTCCTCCACTGCAAAAGTTGTGTGACTTTGATAGAGATTACTATTTGATGGTGCATGTAACCAACATCCCAGAGTTAAGTTTGAGTATTTCTTTCCTGCTCAGTTGAACACTTGAAGAAGGTACATAGTTACATACCCATAAGGAGAGCAAATTCTAATCGTTTCTAAACTGTGTTTTGTGTGACTAACTTTTGTTTTTGTGTGATAGTTAAATATCCTATCATAAACATCCATTCTGTAAGTAATCCAGTAAACATTAACAGATTAACATGTAAACTAACCTAAATTGGCCTCATCCGAAGTCCAAGGCTTCATGGGATCTGCACCATACCCAAACCCTACTATCAGCCTGAAACAACTGGTACCGTGACTCAGCTGACCACACCACATGTTGCCAGATTTTAGCATCCAGTTAGCAACCTCACACCACTAAAGATCATCACTAAGACTCCTATGAACAGCTACTGCATCTGTCTGCTGAGGTAAACAGATTTCAGAGCAGTGAAGGAAAGAAAAGTTACTGTAAGGAGCAAAAGGAAGAGAAAGATAGATTTTGGGAGCTTCCAAACAGGAAATGTCTTTTGAACTGACGAGAACATGTGACGTGTTCTTGTGATGATTCTTGAAAGAAATTCTACCTAATTTAAAAACGTGGTCTTATCCCAAACCTGAATCTAGTACATAGTTGGAACTGTAATGATCTGATTGTTTTGATGATATTTAGATTGATAGCTTATTTTCCTTTCTTCAGTCTTTCTGGTAAAGTAAAGACAAATAAGCAGGTAATGAACACTGTGTTACCACCAAGTGAATGCTATGTTCCTGTCACTCAAATCAAGTCACTTTTTTAGACTGTAACCTTCCTGTACTAGCTGGATATTATCCAATTGAACACTATGCACGGCTGTACTTTACAGTGGATAAAAGTGTCTGCTAAATGCCTTAAATGTAAATGTAATGCCAATGTAATTAATGCAACCACCTGTTATCCTTAAGCTATAAAATATTGGTCTGGTTCATAGAGTATTAATGATGTTTTCTTAATTATTAAAACCCAAATGCTAGTGGTTTTTGACATGTGTTTAAATACAAACAGTACATTAATCAACTAATTAATCAACAATAATGAAATCTTTTTTGTATATACAATATCTCACTAAAGCGAGTACACCCCTCACATTTTTGTAAATATTTTATTATATCTTGTCATGGGACAACACTGAAGTTATGACATTTTGGTACAATGAAATGTACTCAGTGTACAGCTTGTATAAGAGGTTAAATTTTTCATGCCCTCGAAATAACTCAACACACAGCCATTAATGTCTAAACCGCTGACAACAAAAGTGTGTGTGTGTAGTGGCAGGGGTGAGGTGGCGTCGCCTCCACTCCTGCCAACAGTAGGCAGGCACTCCCCACCGATCACCGATGTGTGTGTCTTTGGGTCTCTTTGGGGTTTCCCGGTCAGTGTGCTCAGCCCCTCCCCCAGTCACTACCTGTACTCTTACTATGATGTATACTGAAACTGAAAATAAACACAATGCTAACTGACCCTGCTCTTCCTGTCCCTGCCCACTCTTCGTCTCAGACAGCATTGGCTATTTGGGTTTGAATAATAAAATCTTCTTACAGAGAGAAAGATGGGAGACATATGTTCACAATCATGTCGTTCTCCAAGTCCTCCTCCTCATAATCCAGGTAAAAATAACATTAGGAAATATAAGAATATTCACAGCTACGTACAGTTATGCACAGTTACTTACAGAAATATATAAATAGTACAGTGTGTCACTGTATTTCATTCGAACCCCTGTCTGGGTGGAGGTGCCCTGTCAGGTAGGCGCTGAGCTACACCAACTACAGCACTAATATCATAGTACTAAACCCTGTATCACAGCACTAATATCATAGCACTAAACCCTGTATCACAGAACTAATATCATAGAACTAATCACTGCATAACAGCACTAATATCATAGTACTAAACCCTGTATCACAGCACTAAAATCATAGTACTAAACCCTGTATCACAGCACTAATATCATAGTAGTAAACCCTGTATCACATCACTAATATCATAGTAGTAAACCCTGTATCACATCACTAATATCATAGCACTAAACCCTGTATCACAGCACTAAAGTCATAGTACTAAACCCTGTATCACAGCATTAATATCATAGCACTAAACCCTCTATCACAGCACTAATATCATAGCACCAAACCCTGTATCACAGCACTAAAATCATAGTACTAAACCCTGTATCACAGTACTAATATCATAGCACTAAACCCTGTATCACATCACTAATATCATAGTACTAAACCCTGTATCACATCACTAATATCATAGTACTAAACCCTGTATCACAGCACTAATATAATAACACTAAACCCTGTATCACAGCACTAATATCATAGCACTAAACCCTGTATCACAGCACTAATATCATAGTACTAAACCCTGTATCACACCACTAATATCATAGTACTAAACCCTGTATCATAGCACTTATATAGACTACTAAACCATGTACCATATCACTAATATTCAGGTGGCAAAGTACAGAGCGGAAATTTTTCACTCCTCACCCTATATATTCCAATGACAGTAAACAACAGCGACCAATCAGAAAGCTGGATTCACATATATATTCTGGACTCACATAGATATCATACAGCTGCTCACCACAAACACCTCTATCCAGAGAAGACCACAAACAAGTTAACACAGTTAGACCCACAAAGATGCCCAAACTAAAAAAACACCCAGCTTAGTGCCACAGCAGACAGACCCAATATAGAGGACATGAAGGCAAAATCAAACAGCTGATGTGTGCCTAACACCGAAATCTATACACCCAGATCTGATCACTGTAGGTCAGCCTTGCCACAGCTGGCATAGGAGCATGTCTGGTGCCTCCATCCATAACCCTAGAGGTTTGCTTTGGTGTCTTCACCAGCTAGCTTCTGTTGTAAAACACTCTGTAAACTGGACAATAGTATAGTTATATTTACAGAGTCAGGTTGAATTCCACTCATTAATCTCCTGAGCCTTAAAAATTCTACCTTAAACATTCACACACAGCACACAGCGCCAATGCACTCATCTGAACATGACGGCTACACCATTTAAGGTGGAATGGCAATGAAAGCTACCTTAATTTCCACTTCGGTCTCGGTTAGAGATAGCGCCCCACAGCCGTGTACACATATCTGAATATATTTGTTTCTCTGTTTTAGTTTGATGCTCAGAAACCGATAACTGACGACAACCCAAAGTACAAGCAGCGCCCAGAACCATGTGATAAGATTCACTGTCTGGTGAGCATTATACCTGCTGGTGCCATCTCAAGAATAGATCACAGTGTGATTTTAGAAAATGAAGGCAGTTCAAAAGAAAGCTTCTGAACTGAGTGAGTTTATAATTAATATTAGATTTCCTAAATAATTCTTACATGTATTACTTTACTTATCTTCTGTATCCTTTTGTAGACATTCCACAAGTTATCAAGTTATCAACAAGTTGCCTGAAACCCATATATATCCTTATCTAAATCGGGTTTCTACAATTAATTAATAAGTTCTAATCTAGTTTAAATAAAATCAAATTTTGTTTCCTTAATCTAATTAATAAGTAAAGGTAAAGTTTATATCTTAATGGTAATTTTTGTTTGGTATATAGGTTATTAAATTAAAAAGTTTGTATTAAAGTGTCATATTTAATGGTTTTGTTTGGGGTAATTGTATTGTTTTAAATGTTCTTAAATTAAGGTTTGGTAATAATAATTTTAACTTAAGTTGCATTAGTTGTTGAGTTGAAAATGAATTGAAAATTGAAATTTGAAAAATGATTTTGTGTTGAAAAGGTGTGGTTGTGAAATCAATAAAATTAAATGATTTCAATTATTAGCTAATCATTTATAAAATTATGTTTTGTTTTTTGATTGTACTTCTACAACGTATATTATTAATTATTGTTATATTAATTATTTATTATTATTTATTATTATTATATATTTATTTTTATATATATAATTCATATCAATTTTTCTTGAACAACGGAAGCACAAAAGATACGTTTTTTTTTTTCAGGTGTGTTTTCAAACAGCCACATGGGGTCAGTAGTTAGTAGTTTATGATTCTCTTCAGTTGATAGCAGAGGGAACTAGATCATTTATTTTAATAAACTCAACTAATAAACTAATATCGACAACCGATATGCCAGTATTATAAAGGATAAGGGCCGGATAGTACAGTATTCCACTTGTGGTCAGAGTAAGCATTTACAGAGCCAAGCCATCACCAATGACCAGGAATTGTCTTCCTGAGAATGCTTTAAAACATGGTTGGTGAGCAATGCTTGCTTTATTTGCCATACCATTTTGATTGAACGTTCACTCAAATCTAATCCTATAATTTGTGTATGTTGAGTTCTTAATATGTTACCATGATAAAACAGTGCCTCAGATCATTTAGCAAGTAGCTCTGTAGTTGCTATGCTAGCCTAGCGAGTCACAGGTTTTACACTTCTTGCTCCGCAAAATAATTGAGGAGATTACACATACAAGATGAAAAAGTACTTTATTGTTCCACCTTGGGTAATCCCTGTTCTAAAACTATTGATCTGTGAACTAATATCCAAATCTGCTTAAGTTTAGCTAATATAAGGAAGTTGGCTAATAGCTATGCTGGAACACAAATCTGATTATGGCTAACTTGAGCTATATTGTGACAAATATTATAAAACATGACCAGAGAAGAAAGAAAAAAGAAGGTTTGAAAGCGGAATCTCCCTCTACCACGAATGGTTGGTTCAGGGACAGAGCAAGCACAAAAACTAGTACTGGTTTTGTTATGTTGTGGGGCCTGGGGGTTAGGCTTGAGGATGCTTGCCGGATAATGCCTTCACACACCACAGACCAGATTCACCTCTTACCTCTAACCACTTGAGAAGATAAAAACAGAAATCTGAGGGAGAAATGTCAAGTGACTGGTACTGGAGAAACAGTAAATTGGTTATTCTGAACTAAGATGTGGTTTGGTAGCTTGCTGTACTTACATGCTTAAATTTGTGTGTCTAAAAGAACATCAGGTCAGATTTTTAGCTCTGCTGTATAACAGAGTTTGAGTATTTACTTTATGGGAAAATGTATTTACGTGTGGTAGTGGAAAGATTTAATAAAACACATTTTTTTAGAGTAGAGTCCTGAAAGAAAACCTCCTCTGCGTCCACAGACTTTCCCTTATCCCCTTATTCTCTTTATTTACCGTCTTGTGTGGTAGTTTTTTGCTTTTTTTTGGTTAAGTGAAACATATGTTATAATATAAAAACATTTGAGAGTATTTCAGGCCTTAAGAAACCTTCGGCGTGCACCAGACACCTGATGACTTCAGTCAGGATAAAGATGGTTTGTGAAAATATCTGTCTTTTTCAGCTTAACCAACTATCTTTTCTTCCTGCAGTCATCTACAGTCTTCCTACTTCTACCCCCAGCATGTACCAGGTATTGAACCAACTTCTATCTGCATGGTGTGCAAAATTTATACATAGCCTCTCTTGGTAGGCCAGGAGGTGAATGGACAGAGTACAGTTAAACCACTTAGTACATTATCAATTGTCTTATTAAGAATTTTAATTCTTATTGAATTGTGTTGTTTAAGCATATTCTGTAATTCCTGTATAGTCTCTGACTTTTGGACAATGAAGTGAAATAACAGCATTATGGCATCCATCCATGAAGAGGCTATGCATAAAAAGCTCTTTTTAGCTTTTTATCCAAACTTACAACAAAAACTCAAAATGTATCAAAGATAGGAAGAGTAATAACTTTCAACTGCAAGATGTAATTGGAACTGTAGATGTAGAAAGGTAAATCTAACTTGTTTTTAATTAGCTTTCCGTCCACCAACTACACTGGGTGGACTGTGGATGGTGGATGAACTGTGGAAGGAAAGAAAGAAAATCAGTTTACCTTACCAACAGAGCACTTACTCTTTGCCTAGCGCTTATATACAATGTTTCCCCTACAGCGTCTAGAAATGAGCTAAAGTGAGACAAGCAGTAATACATAATAGCATATCTCAAACATAAGCTAGCAGCAAGATCTTCAAACACAGGCTAGCAGCCACATACCTCAAACATAAAGTAGCAGCAATACATCTAGCAACAATAGTTCTGACTTAAACTTGCAGCAGCACACAAAAACCTCACAAAAAGAACCCACTCCCCAAAATACTGGTGTGCCTGGACTAAGGCTAATGCTTTCTTTCAACTGTTGAATAGTTCAGTTGGTGTTTGGGTGGTATATTCCATTGTCATTTTCCTGAAGAACTACTGCATCAGCACCAACTACGCTGGCATCAGTCTCTTATTTCAGTGGTCTTTAAAACGTCAGGCGCAGTTAGCACAGGGGCAGAGATGCATGATCACAGGCAGATGACCAGTGAACAGAACAAGAGGAAGTAAGTAGTTTCATCATTGCTGTGTTAGGAAGTCATTAAAATGGAGCATTTTTTAGCCCAAAGGTCATAACACTATATCCATATACTGTATAGTACTAACCAGCCATAATCGAAAATCTACATACGTCACCCTCTGTAGAAGGAATTGGGAAGTACATTCTAGCAGTTACTTTGTTGCCTCCAAAGACCGGACTTAATCACCACCACCAAGCTGTTTTCTCAAATATGTGATGGTTGCTAAGGAATCTAAGGATCTCATATTTAGCTAGATTCAAAGTTATAAGAATATTCATCATAACTGAGAAAACATGTGCATAATGTTTGTATGTGATTTAAACAATCAGTTCAGGAAGACAATAACGTGAAAATTTGCCAAAGTCTGCAAAGATGTAATGCCAGACTGTTATGCAGTGAATCAGAATGGCAGGAGGTCATCTTCGGCTATGAGACCTGCTTTTGTCTCGATGGAGACAACCAATGAACCACTAAAGAATCTGTCTGAGGATATTCAAGCTTCATAGGCTGGATTATCACAGAACACCATTAGGAACCTCTACAACTCCATACTGAGATGTCTGGCATGATGCGTTAGACACTCAGTAGTTCAATATGTATTGCCCTTATCGGTCTAAATTTATCATTTATTGTTTCTGGTAACCTTTATGTTCCTTCCCAATAGCATTCCAAGCTGGCACTTCCTTCAGGGTGCAACTATTACTTTGATGATGAGTGTACGTCATTAAGAAGTGGCAGGACCACTGGCTATTGGAGAAAGTTATGGATGTCTATGTGCTTATTTTTATACAATGTATTAGTATTATTAGGAGAGGTGTCCACATAGTTTTGGCCTATTACTCTGCAGCGATGAATACATCCATGCCAGGCCAGTGTTGAGATCTACTCTAACAGGTAATTTTGTGCCAGAGGGGTCACTGAAGAGAAATATAGCAATGAGCCCAAGCTGATCCACTGTGTCCGTCAGTAAGGCTTTCCTTTACAGTCCCTTAGGTTCTGGATATTAACCAGGAATATGTGATGATGTAGAAACTCAAAAGGTAGTACTAGGTAATTATTGAGAATAAAATAATTATGTTACAAGAGAGTTTAACTAAATTGCACTGAAATGTTGAACAGGTTCTGTTAATTTGATAATATTTAGACATGATTATGTAGTCAGATCCATAAATATTTAGTCTAAATTTCAATATATGTATGTACAAATTGGGTGAACAATTTGACAGTTACAGTCAATTATAACTATTCCCCTGCATACCTCCCAATTATTAGAAACTCAAAAGTAACTGGACAAACTAATAATCAAGTTGTAATTTTTAAGGCTTATTTGGCTTTAATAGGTATTAAGCTCTGCTAGGCTTGTACTGCGTTTGACTTTAGTTCCTGTTAATTCTCAGGTGTCTTACTTTCAGTTTCTTCTGCAGTGAGCTCGACTGGACTGAGGTTAGATCTTATTTTACTTCTTTGTCTTGTATTGCTTTTACCGTATGCTTCAGATCATACTACATCTGTACTTTGAAGCACCGTCTAATGAGTCGTGAAGAATTGGGATGGTGATTTCTAGAACTGTGTGGGCTGTTTTGAGTGTATTTTTTTCATAACTGGTCTTCTTTTTTATGTTCCTTCGTGTTGAACCACGGTTATTTTGAACTGCCATAAGTTCACACTGCAGCATGTTTATCATTGTGTAAACTCCTGTAAACAGCTACTATGTCTGTCTACTAAGGTAAGGAGATTGGAGCAGTGAAGGAAAGAAAAAAAGATTTACTGAAATTTACTGAAAGAAGAAAAAGTAAAGAGAAAAAGTAAAGAGATACTTTAGTACAGGCTTATGAAACATCTTTTGAACACACAGGAACATGTGATGTCTAGGCAGAATTTCATGATGCATTTTCTACATAAAGACAAGCTCCATACTGCATTAACTATAGAGCGTATTTTAAAATGGTATTATGCTGTTTACAGCATCATGAAACAGTTTCTCATGACAGGACTTGAAACAAATCAAAAACTCTGTTTGAAAACTTTGTCTTTATTATTTATTCATGAACTGAACATACTAATTACTGATTTATGTTCCCAATCCTGAATCACGTAGGTAGTTGGAACTGTGAGGATCTTAATATTTTGATGATATCAGCCTTTCTGTTGAAGTAAAGGCAAATTACCAAGTATATTGCAACCATCTGTTACATTGATCTCAAAATCTTGTCTGCATTATAAGACTGGAATTACATGTCATGTTGATAGAGTAATGATAGTTTATTAATTATTAAAAACCCAACTGCAAAAGCTTTTTGACCTGTGTTCAAATACATACAGTACAAAGACGAAACTTTTAATGTTAACTGTATGTTTTTTGTGTATATGTAAATATGTGCTTATTCTAAATTTGTCAGCAACATGTTCCCAGAAAGTTAGAACTGTAGTACAGAATGTCTACAACTTTCCTGTGTAATAACGTTCAGTAAGTGTTTGGGAACCGAGGGCACCAACGGATGTAGTGAAAGTGAAATCTTCTTCAGCTTTATATAGCACTTATGTTCTGCTTATCAATCTGAATCCTTTGTTTTATATTGCACTTCATAAGGTGCCACAAGTTTTCAATGGGAGGCAGGTCTGGACATCAGTCAGACCAGTCCATCACCTTCCCTCTCTTACTATGATATGTACAACAGAAACTGATAAACTGAACAAGGTTTTTTTCTTCTGTTTTACAGAGAAAAAAATGGGAGCAAAATCAAGTAATCCAAAAGGTAACAAAAAACATAACCTAATTATTCACATTATTGTTTACGTTCATTTTACCCATTATTATTTTTATTTCAGGACCAATCACATTCGAACACATTTTGTATCTTAGCTTTTCTATTACTAGCATATTGTATCATAACACTGATACAAAAAGCTAATGGCTTAGTTCTTAAACAATAGCAATGTGTCACTGTATCATAGCACTGATACATGTATCTTACCACTGATATAATTACATTTGTCATGATACAGTTGGGGGTGTGGACCCAAGCTCAGGGCGGGAACCCGTTTGTAACAATGTAAAGGTTTGAACTGCAACCAAACAGGTTTCCTGGATGTGGACGCACGTAAAATAATGTGTGTGTGTGCAGAGTATGTTTGACTGAACTGAACTGAAAATGAGAGGATTGAACCCCAACCACTGTAGTAATGGCCCCATGTGTTACCACCATGCTATGCGCCAGTACATGTAAGGTGAACCAGAGAGGGTTTTGTGAATGAGAGGTATAAAAGAGCATATTTATAAATTAACCAAAACAGCCAGGGAAATAGTTTAAGAAAAAGGGGATCTTTAATTTTCGGAGCCTTCATGGATTCTTGGGGCTTTTAGTTTTCTCGTGTTTAGTTTGGCTCACTGCCTTTCTTCCTTATTTATTCATTTATTTTCTACACGCCCGGTTTGCCTCTTTGTTTGCAGCACGGGCCTTGCCTCTTTTCATTTCTTTTTCTGTTTCCTTTTCTTTTTTTTTGGCTCATACCGTACCGTCTACCCCTTCTACAAAAGTGAAGCACTGACGGTTGTTCAGTGGGGTCTTATATGCAGGTGTAGCTTGTTGGATTGATCAGCCTGGGGCATTCTTTGGGTTTGAGTTCGGGGCTGTAGTCCCCGCAGAATGGCACCACTGCTGAGGCCCTTTGCGCACTGCAGGGGGCACCTGCCAGACCCTTACCACAGTCCCTCCCCTAGGGGTGGCTCCCGAAGCTCCTTATTCCGCTGCATGAACGCGCTGGAATGCCGGGGCCCAGCACCTCTCCTCAGGCCCATACCCCTCCCGATCCACCAGGTACTGGGTTCCATGGGAGACATGGAAGACAGGATGTATCCGCATGGATAGAATTGGTCAACCAAGATTAATGTGTTACCCTGGGATGCTTTCAGGGAGACATGGGATTAGGGATGGCCAGGAATGGGAAGGATCTGTCCAAATCACAAACGGGTTTAGCACACCCTTAAACCAGTTGCGCCACTCCTCCAAAGCCAGCTTAATGGCAAAGAGCTCCCGATCCCCAATGTCATAATTACGCTCCATGGGTGTCAACCTGTGCAATATAGGTGTCAGCACCTGGATAGCTCCATCCAGGGGCTGGATAGGAATCCACAGAGTGGTGGCAATGTCCCTGTCGATAATACTCCCTGCTGCGCCAGAGTCAATAAAGATATGAAGGGGGATTGGTTGATGGTCTGACCATGACAGGGCAACCCTGAGGAACAAGGCAGTGTTGGGTGAGGGCGTGTTATTGTCCACTCTGAGGTCCCCAGGCGGGAAAACAGGCTTTTCCTGGAACCCATTCCCTTGCTGTGTGGCCCTCTACGTGGGTGCAAGCCACCTAGCCGCATGGGCTTGAGGTCATCCAAGCCTTGGAGAGCCTCCATGGGAACAACTGGGCTGGGGGGCAAGAGAAGCAGGTACAGGAAGTGGGCCGCCCAAGAACGTTCTCTCTCCCTGAGGCGGTTATCTATGGTGGGGGTAGGTCCAGAGCTGCCAACTCATCTTTGAGGTGCCCATTCAACCACTGGTGGAATAAGGGCATGAGTGCCTCCTCATGCCATCCGGTTTCACCCCCCAGCTAACAATTTAGTAACAGCTAAATTGCTTCGTACAGATGTTCAGTATAGATAAATATAGATAAATAAATACACAGCTGGATGTTCAAGTATACAGGTTATGGTCAACGTAGTGCGGTTAGCAAACATCCGTGTTTCTGGGTAGCAGTTTTAGTGGTGTGGTCGGTTGTGGTTAGCAGTTTTTTAGTGGTTGTGAGTCGTGTTGTGGTAGCAGTCCTTTAGTGGTGTATTCATGTTCCTGGTAGTCAGTCTTTAGTGGTGTAGTCCTGTTCTGGTAGCAGTATTAGTGTACACCACTAATACTGCTACCAGAACAGGACTACACCACTAAAGACTGCTACCAGAACACGACTGTTTGCACCGCACTTTACCTTAACCTGTATACTTGAACATCCAGCTGTGTATTTATTTATCTATATTTATCTATACTGAACATCTGTACGAAGCAATTTAGCTGTTACTAAATTGTTAGCTGGGGGGTGAAACCGGATGGCATGAGGAGGCACTCATGCCCTTATTCCACCAGTGGTTGAATGGGCACCTCATCCTAGTCCTGTTCTGGTAGCAGTATTAGTGGTGTAGTCATGTTCTGGTAGGCACTGTCGGTGTGACCAGTTTGACAGCTCTAAGGTAAAACCAGTTTCTGAAGCTGGTGGTTCTGGCTCGGATGTTCCCGTAACTCTTTCCGGAGGGCAGAGGTTGGAACAGGGGATGACTGGGGTGTGTTAGTCCTGAGGATATTTTGACTGCTTTCCTCAGACATTTCTTGTCGTAGATTACCTCCTCTCTGCATGAGCCTTCGTCATCTTTGGTGATGTTACTGTTATGTCATCAACAAACTTGATGATGGTGTTAGAACTGTGGGTTGTGATGCAGTCATAGGTAGAGTGTACAACAATAGGGGAAAGAACAATGCCTTGGAGACATCTAGTGCTGAGTGTGAGGGAGGGTGAGGTGTGTTCACCTATCCTAACATGCTGTGGTCTGTAGGTAAGGAAATCCATGATCCAGCTGCACAATGTGTTACTTCTTCCCAGTGTGCTTAGCTTGTGGATGAGTTTGGAAGGGATGATTGTGTTAAGGGTGGAGCTGAAATTGACAAACAGCATCCTCACATATGTGTCAGGGCTGTCCAGGTGGTTGAGTGCGGTGTGGATTGCCAGGTAGACCAGATCATCCGTAGATTTGTTTGCAACTAATGTGGGTCCAGGGTGCTGGGAAGGCTCTTCTTTATATGAGACTTTTTCAGGGAAAGGTTGACGGTGTTTGTGAAGGTGGAGGCCAGCTGGCTTTCAGAGTTAGCCCTGTGATGCCATCTGGGCCTGCTGCTTTCTGGGTTGAAACCCTCATCAGTGCTCTCCACACCTCATCTGCAGCCAGTATGAGTGGTGGCTCTTCCGCCATGGTGTGGAGTAAGGCAGTGTTGTAGCACTAGGCCTGGGCAGAGGTCGCAAAGCGGGCGTAGAAGTTGTTCAGTTCAGTTGGTAGGGCGGTGTCTGTGTTCAGTGGGGTACTGACTTTGCTCTTGTAGTCAGTGATCACTTGAATCCCTTGCCACATGCGCCTGGGGTCTGAGTTAGTGTTGAAGTGGGCTGCTATCTGTGAGCTGTACTGGTGCTTTGCAGCCCTGATGCCGGCCTTTAGTGTCTTTTGAGTTCCTCACTGTTGCCAGATTTAAAGGCTGCATCATGTGCCTTGAGCAGACTGCGGACATCACTGTTCATGAGTTTATTTTTTTAAATAATACTGTTGAAGCATGGTTGAAAAGCAATGTCTGACTTTCATTTGTTCATTTTCATATACTTTTTATTTATCATTACTTTTATCAGATTTGTTATTTCTGTTACCATTGTGGGTTTTTCTTTCATTAACCAAGTACCAACAATTTTGTCCCGTTTGTATTTATTCAATAAAACATAAAAATTGCTGAAATGTATAAGGCAAGAAGGTTTTCCAAAAAACCCTTCAATGATCAAGAATTTTCCATACAAAAACAATACAAACAGCAAAAAACAAGGGCATGAGGAGCTGAGTGACTCAAAGGTCAGAAGCTCGTGGAATATTCTGAAAAAATAACTAAAACACAGGGATTAGTCAAGAATTGCAGGAACTGAGAATCACTAAGAAGCAGTCAGTACTAGGCAGTCCGGTGGTTAATGCCCCACAAACACCTAGGGAGGGAAGACTCTTTAAAAGGAAGGATAATTAGTTGGGAACGGAAGCAGGTATGGGAGGGCCCTCTGAGATGAGACTGACAGAAATGTTCCACTGTTTACAGAAAGCTTGCCAGACATGTGAAGTAAATTGTGTACCTCAATCTGAGACAATGTCTTCCGGCAATCCAAAATAACAAAAGACCTCTGCAAAGATGGTTTCAGCAGTTTCGATGCCAGTGGGAAGTTTCTTTAGGGGAACCAGATGACAAGCTTTCAAGAAACAGTTGATGATAATGAGGATGGTGGTGTAACCTTGAGAGGGTGATAGATCTGAAAAGAAGTCTATGGCCAGGTAGGACCATGGTCTGTGAGGGATGGGAAGGGGTTGGAGAAGCCCTGCAAGGAATCTGTCGCAGAGTTTTGGACTAGGCACAGGTGGCACAAGCCTTGACATAATTTGTGATATCACTACTCAGGGATGGGCACCAACACTTGTGCGATGGATGCCTAGATGAACAGAGCTAGGAGATGCATGAATCCACTGCATCAGCTATGCCCACATGCCTGAGGGCACATAAACCTTATTAGGTGGGCAGTTTGGTGGCGGGGGGTTCGGAGGTTTGGGCCTTTTGGATCTCATCCATTAAGGCCCAGAGCACTGGAGTGACAATATAGGAAGCAGGAAGAATTGTCTTTCTGACCTCTTTCTCCAAAGGGTGATCATGGAGACGGCATAGGAAATCAACTTTTAGGTTTTTGGAACCAGGGCGATAGGTCATTGTGAAGTTAAATCTCATGAAAACAAAGCCCAGCGGGCTTGCCTGGCATTTAACCGCCTGCCCATTCTCACATACTCAAGGCTCTGGTGATCCGTGAGAATGGTGAACGGATAAAGGGCACCCTCTAACCAGTGTCTCCACTCCTCCAGTGCTGTGAGCAACTCCCAATTACCAACGTCATATCATAGTTTTGTTCCAGTGTTGTGAACTTGCAGGAATAGAAAGCACAGGGGAGGAGTTTAAGGGGCTTGCCATGTTTTTGTTACAGAAATAACCCCATCCCTTAGGTGCGCCCACTTCTTCTACGGGAAGGATTGGGATGGAATAATATAGGAGCAATGGTAAACCTGTCCTTAAGGTCAGAGAAGGCTGAGAGGGCTGCAGGGGTGCATTTAAGTCTTTTTGAGTTACTTTTAAGCGATGAAGTCAAGGGGGCAGTGACTGCACTATAGTTCTGCACGTGTCTGTAAGTCTCTGTTAAATCTAAAAACCTCTGCAGTTCTTTTACTGTGTGGGGCTGGGGCCATTTTAGAACTGCCTTGACTTTACGGTCGTCCATCGGAACACCCTTGGAACTGAGGATTTAACACAGATAGGAGAGGGTGGACTTATGGAACTCGCATTTCTCGACAAACAGCTGATTGTGTAGGAGGCAACGGAGGACCTGGCGAACATGAGAGACTCGTAGTTAGACAAGTACACCAAAATCTAAATAAACCATGACAAATTTGTTGAAGATGTCCCGCAGGACCTTGTTTATGAAGAGTTGGAACACGGAGGGGATGTTGACCAATCCGTATGACATCACCAAATATTCATAATGGCCAGTGACAAATGCTGTCTTCCACTCGTCGTCTTCATGGATGCGTACCAAGTTAAATGCACTATGCATATAGGTCTAGTTTAGTGAATATAGTGGCTTCTTGGACTTGCTCTATGGTGGCTAGGACTAAAGACTGGGGATAATGTTTTTTTGAGCTCACAGTAATTTATACAGAGGCATAGCCCTCTGACTTTCTTTTTGACAGAGAAGAATCCTGCTGCTGCGGGCAATATTGAGGGGCAAATATAGCCTAGTTCTAGGGCCTCCTTGATATATGTCTTGTAGTGTCTTGGTAGTTCCCAGGGTCTTTGAGGGGGTAGGGAGACTCTGCATGCCAGCTCTGATTTTAGGGTTTTGTTGAGGCTTTGGAGATGTGAATTTTTCCCCTCTCAAAGCTCCCCAAGCAGCTGTAACACATCATAGTGCCTTGCCAGTCAGGAGGGATAACACAAAGGTGATCTTAGAACATCTGTGGGAAAAGCCGCATGTATATGACTAAAAACAGAGAGCACTATAACAAATCCCCCTAAAAACAAAGTTTTTAATGATTGTGGGGATCACCCAATGAGGCTTGTGCCAGGGGTAGCGTATGCACACTGGTCTGTACTGAGAATGTCTTGATTTGGGAAGCACCAGTGGAAAAAAAACAGGAGCAGCTGTTTCCAAGGGGGTGGTGTTCTGGTTGAAAAAAAACCCCACAATGATCAAGAATATTTTATACAAAAAAGAATACAAACCGCAAAAAAACAAAACCAAGGCCATGAGGAACTGGGGGACTCAAGGGTGAGAAGCTGAGGAAACACTAGTTAACAAAAACACAAGGATTATTCAAGAATTGCAGGAACTACTCTAAACATTACGCTGCTTCTACATCTGCTTCCTGCACTTTACACTTTATGTATATTTACAGTTTACTTCCTGCACTTTACACTTTATTTATCTTTACAGTTTACTTCCTGCACTTTAAACGTTATGTATCCATACTCTTTACAACCATACCACTGATACTTCTCTTACACATTTGCACATGTCCCACTGTACTGTTATGCACATTGTTGTTGTCTATTTGTGCTGTACTGTGTCTTTAAAGGGAAGGATAATTAGCTGGGATAAGGAGCAGGTAAGAGAGGGCAGGTACGGGGGGGGGTCACTAGTGGTCGGCATGAGCAGTGTCCCAAGAGTGTATATCCTGGGACGACCTGACAAAACCCTGTATCACAGCAATAATATCCTAGCACTACGCCCTGTATCACAGCACTGAATTAGTGGAGAACCAGTTCATAAGTCAACACAACTGCTATGACTGAGCCATTGCTGTCTGACCCTCAGTGACGTATTGTCCTGCTAACACTCTCAAATTAATTGTATTACTCAGAACTAGACGATCCTTGGAGGCCAGTAAACTGGAGGTAAGAACATGTTTACTAGATAAAATATCTGAGATTAAATTATTTTTAATGAGCTTGTAAATGATAGTGAAAGCCTGAGCCTTTATCGCATGTGCACTCTGTGGTATATCTAATCCTCCTGTCCTTTTCTCAGTGAAAAAGATAAGATAATAAAAGACTTGGGACAAATTTCAACTCCACTATAAAAAGCCCCTTATGGATTTCTACTGTATGGACCAGTTGGGGCAGGGAAGTCATGCTTCATAAACTCTGTTCAGAGGGCCCTCTTAGGCCGTAATGTAATTCTTGCTCTAGAAAGCTCAACTTCTGGAGTAACCTTCACTGTTTCAGTAAGTGCTCAGTAATCTCACTGTTTCTTACAGCTTTATTTACAGCTGCATTTTTCAGTGGCTAGTTGACTTCTCACTTCTCACTGCAGAAAAATACGGCTTGATGCAACATCTATGTTCATGCACAAAACCATGTACAGCAATAAATTAATTTTGTAATACATTTCACATTCAAAACGTTGAACACAATGGAACACAGTAGTTGCTGTTTACACTGTAAAAATGTCATGGGGAATCTTACAACTTGGAAGAAAAAGCTTGGAAAAAAGTCTGGTTCAGTTGGTTCATTATAATGATTTAAGGTTTTTGCTTTGTCCAGTAAAGTTGCCACCTTGGAGATACTTTCTTTGAACAGCGGCAATATGCTTTTTGTTTTCCTTTTGCTCAAAAAAGATACATTACACAGTTTGTAGATGCATTTTATTAATAAGTACATATACGAAATAAACACAAAAAAAGAAAAGAAAAATAAACAATACTCGTAGTAAACTTGTATCCTTGTTTTACCAGTGTAATCCCTATCCCAACCCCCAGAGATAGGGGTCCCTGAGTTCTTTTTACAACTTTACCAGTACTGATTACCGTCTTTACCAAAACCCATATGCTACCTTTAAAAGAGTAATAACAGCTCAGACTGATGTAGAACAAATACAATTAGTTTACTGGACAATTGAGTTTTTTTCACTGTAAAGACTCCTAAACGTTCACTGTTTTCTTTATACACCAAAAGGTATGACTTAGCAATTTTCAAATATAATAAACCTCAAAGTCTGTAATGACAACCTTTAAAATATCTCTTTGTGTTTAGTATTCCTTAGCATTAATATAGCATTAGCCCATACTGACGAATAGAATGTTGCTCATTCACAGTAACCCAAAACGGGAGGAAAGGGAAAACAAACAAACAAAACGTTGCAGGCCTGGTTCGGTGCTTGGGAACGTAGAGACCAAAAACAAACGTCCGCTTCACTCCGAAGAGCTTACTAAATGGGAGAAATCAGAGTACCTTTTCTCTGCAGAGGTGCTGATCAAAGAAAGGGATGAATCCTGTACTGGCAGGACGCAGTTGGAGCGTAGAAATGGTGGCGCGGAGAGTCCGTTTTCTGCCGAAGCAAGGGGGTGGGTGAGGTGATCGTCCCTCGTCGCCAGAGGAGCTCTGAGCCACGAGGGGACCTAGAGCGCTGTTTGGGTTGGAAGTGAAATCTTCTCCGGACCGGACCAAATGAGGAGAGCAATCAAACTGTCTTTGTATCTCTGGATCCTCGTGTGTGTTTTTCTTCACTTCGAAAGGACTGAAGAATTCAGAATGGCAGAGCTGCCGAAGTGCTAGCTAGCATACAGTCAGGCTACTTAGCAAGGCCAGCTAAGTCCGTTACACTAAACTTTTGTTGGGAAAACACTTGAAATGTTTACACAAGCACACTCTTGGCATATCTGCGGTATTCAGCAAGGACTTTTATTTTAATAATCTGAACTGTAACTTATCCTAGTTTAAGATTCGTTTAGCGTGTGGGAAAACTTTGAGCTTGTCCCTTCCACCCAGTTCGTTCTCCCCCGCTCCTCTTCCTCCTCTCTTCTCCATCCCCCTCTCCTTTGACCTCCTACCAAAATGGAAGCCCCATGCTACGTTTTGGTAGATTGACTTTTCCCAAAAACAGTCATATACAATTTTTTTTAAACTATAAACACAAGCTCTTTCATGAATTTATACATTTTAACCAAGGCTAAACCAGAAAATATGTTTAAAAATATTTTTTAAACATATTTTGTTTATATAAACAAACCTACATATGGAAAATATAAATCAGCGAAAATAAAACTGTTTTTTTCAGTAGTATGTGAGACATCAGATGTTATAACTATGTAGATGATTTAAGTTTTTATGTTTAACACCTTAACAATGGCATCATGTTACATCTGTTACATTTGTTCCTCATGAAGTATTGCATTCACTGCTTATTGAGTGATTCCTAATGATCCATTTTGTGTCTTATTCCATTTACTGTTTTTGTCTTTGATTTCCCCCTTTATCTTGGTTGCCGCTTACCTGACTCTTGATTTTCGACCTGAACTGTTTTTGTTTATGGTCTTGTCTACTGTCTCTAACTCACTGTTACTTACTCTCACTGTTTTATGCCTTTGCCCATGCATGTTGCTTTCCAGATGGCCCTTTAACTCCGCGCCCATCTAGTCAGTTCGTCTGAGTGAATGCAGTAAAAGAGTCTGGGTGCTAAACTGACTTGTCCTCAGTCCAAAATGGTCACCCATTGTACACCTCCAGCACATTATCAAAGGAAGCATAAGACAAAAAAAAGTGTCAAATAGTTCAAATTGTATATTTAACAAGAATGGGAAACATTTTCACTTTAAGAACTTTAAGAACTACAGCAATCATTATCAAATTATGTAAACGTCCCCCATATGAACTCTGTTATTATTTTCATTTTGTTCAATGTCCCAAACAAAGCTCTAACACTTCAATGCCACTACATTATAAGACGCAGTGTGTCTACATCTGTTTCTAGATCAAAACACACAAGCTGAAGAAGCGTGAAGGAGGACATTATCCTTTCGTTTTCCGTGACGTCATGGGACTTGAACCTGACAAGTCAAAACAATGTGAAGGGGAGTACAAGGAAAGACAATCTGCAGGGATCCAAACTGAAGACATCATCAAAGTTCTAGAGGGACACATTTTAGATGACTATAAAGTAAGTACACACTCTGTCCCAGTTTATACAGGTAACTTTTGTGCTCTTGATTTGCCAGTTCATTCCCAGAACAAAAGCCTTGCTGCTCTCAAATGACAACACACTGAGGAGCAATCTGGAAATATCTGGAAATATCTGTTTCTCTGTTTTAGTTTAATCCTCAGGCACCTATAACTGAGGACGACCCAAAGTACAAGCAGTGCCCAGAACCATGTGATAAGATTCACTGTCTGGTGAGCATTGTTCCTGCTGATGCCATCTCAAGAATTGATCAGAATGTGATTGAGAAAATGAATGCAGTTCGAAAGAAAGCTTCTGAACTGAGTGAGTTAATTATTAATATTAGATTTCCTAAATAATTCTTACATGTATTACTTTACTTATCTTCTGTATCCTTTTGTAGACATTCCACAAATCATCGTGTTGACCAAAGTTGATTTAGCATGTAAAATAGTCAGCAGAGACTTGAAGAAACTTTACTACAGCAGAAAGATCAGAGAGAAGGTATCCATACTTTTTTACACACACACACACAAATTATATATATGTATTCTAAATTTGGTTGACATTCAAATCATTAGGTTAAAATAATGTTTGATTTTGTGAACAAGGGGAAAAATATTTTTTGATATGTGGTTATATATTTGGTATTTTGTTATAGAAATGGTATTTTATTAGTAAACAAAGCAGGCACAAAAATACCCTGGACAGAATCAAATTACATAGAGGGCATATCTACCCTCATATTATTATTTTCCAATTTCCCATTTAGCTTTTATTCTGTCTGCAAAAGTACAGTTTATAGATATTATTACTAAACCTGCATTTGAAATGAACCCTTTAGTTTGTGGAATTTCTAATAAATGATCCACCAGGTTCTTCCAAAGGAGGTCAGTAAATGACGAACTGTGAGTAAAATGCAGAGCTTGAAAATACCGCCACCGATTAGACTGGCTAAGGCTGTACTTAATATGCAAGTCCTCAAAGCATACCGGTCAATATATGTCACTAAATTTAATTATGCCCTTTAGTTGCAAAAGTTTGGTCTGTGCTGTCGAAATTGGATCCAAATTTTAAGAATAAATATAACAAGGATTGGATGTGTAATGTGTTGTCTTAATGAGACATGACCAAGGCATGTAGTAAGGGTGCCTTGAAGAAAGTAGTAAGGAGGCAAGGGGGTGTGGAGTAGTCTACACTCTGACCTGAATTTAAGAGACTTTTTTCTATATAAAATAATCTATCCCAGAGTAACACTGGTGCAGTTGTGAAAAGTAGGAAGAAACCTTGCTATTTGGATTTAAAATGCACCAAGGGTCAAGACATCCAATTTGGTTCATAAATGCAAACAGCTTTACGACCATTTTTGCAGGGACATTTGATTTAGGATTAGTACGGTCTAGTATAGGGACCAATACACAGTAAGATCGCCACCCAAGACAGGGTGGTATGAATCCAAACTCAGCAGAGTCAAAATAAGGTTTACGAACAAACCCAACATCGTCCCAGTTAGGGAAGTAAACATTTGCTAAAACTATTAGTGTGTTAAAAAGTTTTCCAGATACAATAATGTAGCAGATCTTTTAGCCTTTTGAGATAACTGAAAATAATAGCTCACTTTACAGGTCCTTTAATCCCTTTACATTCCATGATAAAAGTTTAATGGCAGGCCTCCCTGCACCTCCTTCAGCTGTAGAAAAGTAGGCATAAGATGTGTGATCCTAAAACCTTTAAACCTTCCAGAATCTTTAAGGCATGATTTGCACAGAACATAATTTAGGAGTAGAATAAACATACAGTACCTAAAAATAAGGAAGACAACATTAAACTTAAATGATTTTAAAATGTGATGTCCTTTGTTTGCCTCCAACCTTGGGGCAAGCTGCAAAATAATTTCTCTGATGCCCCCGGCATCACATCATACCATGCTCTTCATGCATCCAGAGAGTTCTGGCAACAATAAAAGTAACTATTTACATTCCCCCATCCTTCATTATGATACTTCTAGTTTCAAAAGAAAGTATGTTCTAACAAGTAAGACTTTTGCCCTCATTTTGCAAAGAAAAAAATGAACAGTTCTAATGTTGCCACATCGGGGTGGATGCTATGCAGAGGTCACAGCCCCCCTGCTGGTAGAGACCCTATAGGAAAAGAAAAATGGAAGTGCAGTGGTGTTTAATATTTAAGACAAGTGTAACACCCTGCCTAACCACTAATGAATTAAGGGCAGGGTTCCTGGGTCCCAATAAATATTGGTGCTACTCTGTGTGTATCATAATTTGTTTTGGGTGTAAACAATTTTATGTGAACTTAGTATGCTCTCTGGATTTTACAGAATATACACGGACAACCACCAAATTATTTAAACCTGAGTTACTTTTACTTGTTTGAAAATGAAATGATTAAATATTATAGTTCAACAATTGTAATAGATTGTACAGAAGAAACCTCAAAAACACAGTTTAGACTCAATTATTAGCAAATACACAAATTTTTGTTACCCCTTTAACATTAAATAAATGAATGAAAAGTGGGCCCACACTCTCTCACACACACTCACAAATAACAAAAAAAACGTGGCAGGCCTGAGTCGTGGCTTGGGTGCGGTGGGGCTCCAAACGTAATAGCCACTTCCCTTTAAAGCAAAATAAAACTGTAGTGATGCAGTCTTTGTACTCACGACCTCAACGGAAACAGTTCTTGGGGTCTTTGAGATGAGTGGGGTGATGGTCGGAGGAGTAAGATGGCAGGTTAGGGCGGGTACAGGGATGGCAGGTTAGGCATTGCCAGTAACACTGTCCGTGTCCTTATAAGAGATGCTTTAAGTGTCACATAGATGGTTTCACTGTCCGTTAACCACATTTTCTGACATACTTTTGGCACAAAGCTAACTTCTGAACCGCATAGCTGAATCTGGGGTGTGTCTCTCCCTCTCTCTGCTCCTGCTTCTCCCAACGCGGACCTTAACCCTGCCCACTGCATCTGTCTTTTGATGGACAGGATGCCGAACCAATCACCTCGCACCTACTAAGATACCTCATCAAAGATTACCGTTTAAAACACACACATATATATAAAACTATTGTACAAAAATAAACTTTGTTGAATTTCTTCTTAAACTTTAAATTGAACAATGGAGAAATTCACCAGGGCTACACAAGTTACCTTTTATAATTGGTCTCAATCATATTTATATATCTTCATCTTCAAAGTGCACAAAGTCGTCGCTTAAATCAACCTCAGTTTCCTCAGTTCACTACTGTACTACAACCAACATTTTTCTCCGGAGGACTGACCATCTCTGGGTCTAGGCGCTAATGCCCAATGTGCTCTCTCCAGTTCAGGCGGCTGTTGCAAGACCTGGTCCCCCATGACTTCCTTCAATAGTTCAGACACAAATGTGGCCTATGTCAGTACCTCATTCTGCACCTTCCAGAACATTTACAATACGTTAGATTTATAATGTGCACTCTTCTTGATCGTTTTTCCAAGACATCCATGCGGCCCATTCATGCAGCATTCGCAACATGTCATTGCTGTTTCCAGTAGAGAAATTAAGGTCATTGAGGTTTTAGGCTAATAATGCCAGGAGACTCTCAAGAACACTTTTACTCACTATATCCTCTAGAGCAGAAACCAATTAATCACACTCTTTTATGAGGCATACTTACATACATACAGGGACAGCATCCTGCTGTCACAACCCAAGAACCAGGCTGTGACGCTAAGACACAAGCTGTATTTATTGGAGATTATGGTTCGGTCAAACAACAGCCAAATACGGTTCAGCAGTGACAGACAGCAGGTCCGGGGCATGAAACGAAAGGGCAGGCAAGGGTCAAAACCAGGAAAGCAGACAGAGGAGCGAATAAGGTTAGAAGGGAAGTGTGAGAATCGGAAATGCAGCAAGGTCGAGAACCAGGGAAAACAATGAAGACAGGCTGACAAGTTATAGGTAGAGGCTAGAAAGATGAAGTCAAAAGAAAACACCAAGTCCAAAACAGACTGATCAAAAAAGAGTTGTGAACGATCAGGAGTGCTACGTGAAACATGGGCAAAGCTTTGCAAGGTGCGTGTATGTGTGCTGGGTTAAATACTACAGGTGACAGTTGGTGATAATCAATAGATGGGAGAAGCGGAGCCAATAAGACTTGCAGAGCATGAGCGTGTGGGTGTGACGTCACCGGGCTGTGCACTCTGGGAGCTGGAGTTTTAAAGAGCGTGACACCCGCCGTTCTCTCGTGTACAAAGTGACATCACCTCGTAACCCATTCCTTGGCTGTAAAGACAGGACTTTAACAGGATACCACTGTAAAGCGTTCTCACAGCCACTGCATCATCATGTCCATTTATAGCTACTACTCATGCGTCCCTGTTAACGAAGAGAAAGGCTGAGAACTGTCACTCTGGTGGTTTGTTGCCAAATCAGAATAGAGTAAGTGAGCTGACCAATCAAAGCCCACTGGGCTCCTGCAAAGCAGCTCTAATACAGCTGGTGATTAAGACCTCAGATACACATGTACTGTATAAGAAAAGTACAGGAAAACACCAAAGCTTGTAGATCTATTCTAGTAGAACCCCAAAAATAAAACACTGAAAATGAGCATAATGTCATAAGTGTGGCTTTAATAGATTAATTAATTAATTAATACAAAAACTGACCCATGATACCACAACATTCATTAATCAACTGATCAAAGTAATTGTCCTATGGAAGAGTGAGGTGTTCCCATATCATTAGGTCTTACTACTAACAATTTTGTTAACTAGGTTCTTCAGTACTGAACCGTCTCTTATGGTATGTTTGGTAAATCTTCTTGTGGCTTATTGCTTTAATATGTCAGTACACTAAGAGGATTGGGGGTGGAGCTTCTCTGTTGTGCTTTCATCTTATTGCATATGCATTTGTGAGAGTTACTGAAATACTAAGAGGAGATAATAATGATGAAGCATCAACTCTAGGTATACACGCTCCCAGACAAAAAGAAATGGACACTCCCACCATTTACCAATCACGATTTCTCTTAACTACAGTTCTAATCCTCTTTTGATTTCCTTTATTTAACACAAAAGTGCAACAGGTGGTATGTAGGGTGGTGCGATTAGAGGTGCAGAATAAACATAGGGAATATATGTGAGTGAGGGATAATAACTGGGGTATGGGTAGAGTGTGTAAGGGGGTACTGTGTTTTGTATTAACGGTTGTGGAAATTGACTGGGATGAGGTAAGTTGAATGCAGGTGAGTGCGGACTTAGGTAAGCTTTTGCTAAGCTAACCTTTGCATAAGTTTTCACTGATGGTTTACCAAGAGACTCATATGTGAAAACTTGCCTTGGCCTTCTATCTCGGGCTGACCTTCTAACCTCTGGTTGGGTGTCTGCTACAGTAGGAGTCAGGTTTTGCTCCTTGCGAAGGGGTCCTGGATCATCACATTCATCTTCGATCCCAGACACCGCAAGAACAGAAGTGTGTTCATCTGTCATTCCTCTATCTCCTTCCTCCTCCCTTACCAGCATGCCTGATTGACTGCTCTGATCTACAGTAGGTTGTTGTTGGTAGACTGCAGCAGGCTTCCACTCCCCTGTTTCTGCTGGTACCCTCAGCCAATAACCTCCAATGTCCGGATCATCATCAGAATCAGTAGATAGATAGATAGATAGATAGATAGATAGATAGATAGATAGATAGATACTTTATTGATCCCGAAGGAAATTTAGCAGCCAGTAGCGGTTTCACAAAAAGAACAGCACAGATACACATAATAATACAAAAATAGAAATAAAAACAGTGTTGTGCAGTATGAGAAACCTAAATGGGATGGTCAGTAACGGCAGCAGTATTATTAACTATCAAGCTAAAAGCTATAGGACTCTACATGCTGCGGATCACTATCAGTGGATATGTAAATATAAATATATAAATATATCTCACTTCTTAAGGAGGCAAGAAATATATACAAGAGTACAAATATAACTGCAGGCCGTAGAAAAGACGGTGCAAAAGTAATAAATAAATATAAATATACAAGGGACGCGGTTATCAGCAGATAAATGACCGAATGAATTAACATCAGAAACATGATATTTAAGTGGAGTTGAGTGTCCAGGAGTGCAGATGTACAGTATATACAGTAAGTGTCAGCGTGTCCAGGAGGTAAAGATAAAGATGCACAGTATATACAGTAAGTGTCAGAGTGTCCAGATGTACAGTATATACAGTAAAGTGAATAGTGCATAAATAAGTATTCAAACTGTCTTGGGAGCCTGTCAGTTCTCATGTCCTAGTGGTTCTGAATTGACCTTTTGGTTGCTGTGTCTTTTCCTTAGAGACAGACGTGTTAGGGTGTGAGGAAGTCTCGATTGGCAGGTCGTTAACCAACAGTAAAAGATTGAGGTGGAGCGTTCTCGTTTTTTGGTTATCTCCAGCTTCCAGGTACACAACGTACACTGGGTTATCAGCAAACTGTTCTTTCACAATGTAAATGGCCTTTTCCCAGTAGGATCTTAGCTTTCCTGGCCCTCCACACTCACTTAGATTCCTGACTAGGACCCTGTCACCAGGTTGTAACACCACTCCTTTTCCTTTGGCAATCTGATAAGCTTCCCCCATCCGTTTAGCCCACTTTGCTGCCTACCCCTTTGGTGAGTCGAGCTGTGTCTCCTCCAACAATCCAAACAGCATGTCAACTGGTACGTGGATGGTGACCAAACAGAAGAAAATGAGGTAAAAAACCTGTTGACTCGTGCTAAGTACAATTGTATGCATGAACAACTTGTGGAAGTCGATCCTTCCACCTCTCCTTTTCCTTGTCAGTTAAAGTCCTTAACATCTGCAGTATTGTCCGATTAAATCTTTCAGCTGGATTGCCCTGTGGATGGTAGGGTGATGTTCTTGATTGACGAATCCCGGACAGTTGTTAAAATGTATGGAATAGTTCATTCTCAAACTCACAGCCTTGATCGTGATGTATCTTGGATGGATATCCAAAACTGGATACAAAATCATTAAAAATTAGCTCAGCAGCTGTCTTACCACTTTTGTTTCTAGTGGGATAGGCTTGTGCGAATCTTGTAAAATGATCAACAACCACGAGAATGTACTCCACCCCTACTTGTCTCCAAATGTAGATAGTCAATGCACACCAACTCTAGAGGAAAATTTAATGTGATACTGCCCATAGGGGCCAAGACATGAGTCACTGGCTTTTTTGACTTGATACAGGGCCATCTTTTAGTGACGTAATCCTCTATCTCCCAGGCCATGAAGGGCCAGCAGAATCTTTCCCTTGCCAAATGCACCACCTTTTCTGTGCCAAAATGAGACATTTCATTATGAAGTTGCTTTAAAACCATGTATTTGGCTGGGAGCACTAACTGTTTCCTTTCATTCACTCGCCGGTAGAGGAGGTAATTTTCCAGAAATAATTTGGCCCATTCATGAAATAGCTTTTTTGTGGTTCCCCTGGCTGCTTTGCGCACGTACTCGGTAAATGGCGTGCCTGCTTCCTTTAACTTCACCACTTCACTGGTAGCCTCATCTGCTCGTTGTGCTGCCACAAGTTCATTGTGTCTAATATGAGAACTGCAACCCAGAGTACGTCTTTTTGCTTGGCCACTCTGCTTCTGTCCCACACAGCATGTACCACATCCTTTGTAATCTCCTTGGTACAGGACTTGGCATAGCTATATGAATTTCCATTTTTTTGGTTTACTTTACATTGACAATGCTGGCATGCTAACTCTGTTTGTTGAGTCTGTGATGGTTTCTGCAGTAGCTCCACTATATCGGTCAGCTTTTCCACTTTCTCTGTTAACTGTTGGAGCATATCTACCTTTCGATTTTCGATCTGAGGATTCTTTCAACATTCCAGGTTCTGCTATAGCTGCATCTTCGAGTTGTGGGCTATGCACGTTTACATTTCTTTGCCACATTGGTCCCAGGCGTCACTGTCTCTCATTTTCGTCATTTGTAATTTTGATCATTTGCTTTAGGATTGCCTCTTCTGTTACTTTGCAATCTAACAGCAAGGGTTTAAGTTCTTGTGGAATATCCTCATGCTTATGTCCAAGACCCTGGGAGACTGTGTGCAGAAAGATATCTTAAACTGTGCTTGCCCTGTACTTTACATCTGAGTCAGTATATTTTGAAGAGAACAAGATATTTTGCTTTAGCCCTATCACACGGTACAAGAACTGCTGTGGTGTTTCACTGTAATGCTGTCTAGTGCACATGAGCTCTTAAAATAATTCCATGTTACTCCATCCACGGAGGTGTGACTATAGACAACCTTTAAGCTCATCAACAGTTAAATCATCCTTGTGCATTAACATGTCCTTGAAATTTCCAGACCTAATAACTCTCAGAACACCTCTCACTATTTCGGCATCACTGAACTGTTCCCTAATGCCTTCTTCAAAGCCCTGGGCATTAGTGTGTTGTGAAATGGGCTGTGATGGCAAAGGTGAGTGAAATGTGGGTGATGTGGGGGTGTTTTCATGTACTGGATGACCTTCTGACTAAGTTCAGCATAGCTAGAAAGGATTTTCTGCAAATCTGTGTCAGTGTCAGGTGTAGCTTTAACAGTGGCAGCTGTGGTTGAATGAACCAAAACATAAGATGCAGCTGGATTAACAGAGCTAGTAGTGGCTGTGCAGCCTATGTTAGTGTTTGGTGCACTAATCACCCTACTATCTGCATCCACATCAACATGGCTTCCTGCCCTACTCAAATTGGGTTGTGAAACTAACCGAGCATCATGTCCATCACTTCTACCCACTACATCAGCTTTGGCTGGAGAGCACAATTTTGAATGACTCTGAATGATATTATCAATGACATCATTTAACTCCAACAGCTGTGCCATACATTAACATTAACATTTATGGCATTTAGTTGACACTTTTATCCAGAGCGACTTACAGGTTTAATTATATTACAGGTAGGCCAGTGTAGTGTTAGGAGTCTTGCCCAAGGACTCTTATTGGTGTAGCACAACATAGTCACCCAGACCGGGATTCAAACCCCAGTCTCCCACATGTGGTGGTTGGCGGCTCCCTATCAGGTACTGGTGTTATCCGCTGAGCTACACCACCATACCAGTATCCTCAGACTCCAACAAGTCCTTACTGTACATGAAAGCTTGGATGTGCTCAAAGCAGCTTTCCTCCTCAGCCATCTCAGGCATTGACAGGTCCCTCCCTGGCACTGGACCGACGCTTCCTGCAACCTGGAAAAGTTCCTCAGCAGTGAACTTAAGCAGATTCCTCTTGATAGTCCACAACAAGCTTTTTCTCTCGCTGTCTGCCATGGCCTTTTCCCTCTTTGCACTCGGTCCCCAGTCCAGAAATGTTACTTCTGGCTATTGGTCTTCCTCAACAAGTTGAATCAGGGTCAGCTCCTTCCCTGGGCATGAGATGCTGATCCCCGTATGGGCCACCAAAAATCTGTTACAGGTACTGGATGTCGGTACCCACATAACAGTAATACAAACCGGATTCCAAAAAAGTTGGGACACTAAACAAATTGTGAATAAAAACTGAATGCAATGATGTGGAGGTGCCAACATCTAATATTTTATTCAGAATAGAACACAAATCACAGATCAAAAGTTTAAACTGAGAGAATGTATCATTTTAAAGGAAAAATATGTTGTTTCAAAATTTCATGGCGTCAACAAATCCCAAAAAAGTTGGGACAAGGCCATTTTTACCACTGTGTGGCATCCCCCCCCCTTCTTCTTACAACACTCAACAGACGTCTGGGGACAGAGGAGACCAGTTTCTCAAGTTTAGAAATAGGAATGCTCTCCCATTCATGTCTAATACAGGCCTCTAACTGTTCAATTGTCTTGGGCCTTCTTTGTCGCACCTTCCTCTTTATGATGCGCCAAATGTTCTCTATAGGTGAAAGATCTGGACTGCAGGCTGGCCATTTCAGTACCCGGATCCTTCTCCTACGTAGCCATGATGTTGTGATTGCTGCAGAATGTGGTCTGGCATTATCTTGTTGAAAAATGCAGGGTCTTCCCTAAAAGAGTTGACGTCTAGATGGGAGCATATGTTGTTCTAGAACCTGAACATAGTTCTCTGCATTAATGGTGCCTTTCCAGACATGCAAGCTGCCCATGCCACAAGCACTCATGCAAGCCCACACCATCAGTGATGCAGGCTTCTGAACGGAGCGTTGATAACAACTTGGGTTATCCTTGTCCTCTCTGGTCCGGATGACATGGCGTCCCAGTGTTCCATAAAGAACTTCAAATCGTGACTCTCCTGACCACAGAACAGTCTTCCATTTTGCCACACTCCATTTTAAAAGACCCCTGGCCCAGTGCAAACGTCTGAGCTTGTGGAGCTTGCTTAGAAATGGCTTCCTTTTTGCACTGTAGAGTTTCAGCTGGCAACGGCGGATGGCACGGTGGATTGTGTTCACTGACAATGCTTTCTGGAAGTATTCCTGAGCCCATTCTGTTATTTCCTTGACAGTGGCATTCCTATTTGAGGTGCAGTGACGTTTAGGGTCCCGGAGATCACGAGCATCCAGTAGAGTTTTACAGCCTTGACCCTTACGCACAGCGATTGTTCCAGATTATCTGAATCTTTTGATGATGTTATGCACGGTTGATGATGATAACTTAAAAGTCTTTGCTATTTTACGCTGGGTAACACCATTCTGGTATCTTTCTGCGCAACAATGGTGGAATTGGTGATCCTCTTACCATCTTGTCTTCAGAGAGACACTGACACTCTGAGAAGCTCTTTTTATACCCAATCATGTTGTCAATTGACCTAATTAGTGTTAATTGGTCTTCCAGCTGTTCGTTACATGCTCAATTTCGTTTTTCCTTCCACTTATTGCTACTTGTCCCAACTTTTTTGGGATTTGTTGACACCATGAAATTTTGAAACAACATATTTTTCCCTTAAAATGATACATTCTCTCAGTTTAAACTTTTGATCTGTGATTTGTGTTCTATTCTGAATAAAATATTAGATGTTGGCACCTCCACATCATTGCATTCAGTTTTTATTCACAATTTGTTTAGTGTCCCAACTTTTTTGGAATCCGGTTTGTACTTCTGGAAAACAGGAGAGGAATAAGGAAACCCAGCCACACAGTTGAACGTTTCTGAGTTCTCTGCAGCTATGAGAAAAGTTCAGCAACGCACGTAAAACAACTCTCCAGCCCACACTGCCCCCTGCTGTCACCCCATAGTATAGCAAGGAAATTCTTCAAACTAAGCATGCTCTACAGCGTTTTGCTGGTCAGACACCATGTAAATCATGAAAGCATGGTCATGAATGAACTAAAACTCAACATTAACCACCTATTTGTTTTACAAGTAAAGAACACAAATATAATATTTACAATTGAAAGCAAATAGACAAATTGGCCATTTTCCTCCACAGAAATGTGACCACACATTTGTGGGCATCACATGTATTTGCTTTATTATGTTCAGTATGAAAACATTCTACATACTTAATTAATGCAGAACACATATTTACTTTTGTTTCTTCAGATGAAGGATAGCAGCAAAAAACTGGAAATTTCCATGCAATGCGTCTACCCTGTGAAGAATTATCATGAGGAGATCACCGAAGATTCCGATATTGATGTTATCATCCTCATGGCACTGAGGGATATCATCTACTTTGCCAGTGACCATGTAGACAGAGTCTGTGAGGAAAAGTAAAAATTATACACAATAGATTAAAATGGAATTAAATTGATGTCTTATATATGTCATATATCCCTGCCTCATTTATTACTTCACATGTGTTTTACCATTGTCAGTGTTATATGTGTTTACTGATCATTTTAGATAGTAAATAAAATATCAGCACACTGACATACCAAAAGTCAGTATAGGGTAGCGGTATATAATCGATTATGAAGTGGTGTACCTCAGGGTATGGTTTGGGAACGATAACACCCGTATAAGTTGTGCTGTGTTATTTGGTGAGTTTGAACATTGGTCAGCATGCTCAAAGTAATATAAATTATTGGAGTTTGAACAAATCATGTTAGTGGAATACTGCAATGGGCCCATGTCAGAGAAATGTGCAAGCCACACAATTCGTCAGGACTTTCCAGACTCATTGGACCATACCACATGTTGTCATACCCTTGCCATGAGTATGCTGGCCAGTATTGAACCTAACTTACTAGATAACTCCTCATAAGTTATACAGGTGCGGCGTTCCCAAGCCGTCCCCTGAGGTATTTCCACTTCATAATCATCAATTTACATATTGTCATCACATGACTTTGGTATGTCGGTTGTATTTACACTGTAACCCCTGGGTTCTGTTATCACCACTTGGTTTGGAACTTGGAAGGGTCCAAAACAAAGCATTTGATTTTTTGAATAATCAGCTTTAAAATCTGTGTAGGCTACTCCTGTTTCTTACTTACAATTTTGCATACGTGTTTGTTGGAGATTGAGATTGAGATTATGATGAAGTACCTGTTATGGTTGGAGCAAAATGAGGGCAAACATTTTTAGCAAACAGGTGAGAGGACTTAAAGAGGTTATGTTTCCTCATTAGTGATGAATGACTTTTACTCCTTGATTCTCCATTTTGCTTCAGCGTTGTACTATTCCTGATGTTTAAAGCCATTTAATGCCCACTATGTACAGTATATCCAGTGGTTATTTGTGGGATGTTAAATGTATTGAGTAGATTTTGCCTCAAAATGAGCAGATCTTTGTAAAGTATCCAAAAAGTCCTTGAATTGATTTGTAATTTTCTATAAGTGTGTTCTAGCTCATTAATGCATTCCCAATGATACCAAATAAAGTTTGCTGATATAAAATGAAGAGTTTTACATTTCTTGACATAGATATACTGTTCTCCATAACCCTTTTTACACATGCACACATCACATTTACAAAAAGTAATAACATTACAGGAACCATGCGCTGTAATATTATTTCAGGAATCAAACTTTCCTCTATGACGTTGCTACAAAGGGACATTTTAGAGTGAGCTGTGGTTTTCTGTAAGATTCTGCATACAATACTGAAGCTGTAATTAAGCTTAATTTGCATATGCAAATAAAAAAGATTTCATAAAAAGCTAAATAAACTAGCAGTAAACCCTTTTGTGTGATACTTAAATAAGTGGTTCCCAACCCTGGTCTTGAAATACTTGCAGGCTGTCACACATGCCTCCAGCTCAGTATTTTTGTATAAGTGTGTATGTATACAAGTGTGTATAAGTTTACCATGTGGAGAACAGCTGCATTACCAGAACAGATCCTGAATTTTAGGCATTTGCAATGGAGCAGAGCTGACCTTGATAAGAGCTGAACCAGTTAAAGGTGACTGAGAGTATGTGAGAGCGTATCAGGTCATGGTGAGATGCAATAATGTTAAAATCAGAATGGAGGTTGATACAGGAGCTGCCATGAGCTTGATCTCTGAAAAGCTGTACAAGAGCAGGTTCCAAAAGTGGAAGCTAGAGCCATCTGAGGTGTGTTTAAAAACCTACAGTGCAGAACCCATTCTTTTATTAGGAAAGTTCAAAGTGAAAGTGCAGTGCAGTGCTCAGACTCAGCACTACTAGTGTTGAAGGGGAATGGTCCTGCATTGATGGGCAGAAATTGGATTCAGTTTTTACAACTAGATTGGTCTCGGGTGAATCGAGTTATCAGTGAGGTAAAGGACATCTGTGAAAAATACTCACCAGTGTTCCGTTTAGACAGAGGTGTAATTTCTGGTGTAAAGACAAAGCTACAGGTAGTGAACAATGCAGTTCCTAAATTTTTAAAGCTCGACCTGTACCTTATGCTTTGAGAGAAGCTTTGAACAAACAGATAAGCTGGAAGAACAAGGGGTGATTACACCTGTGGAGTATAGTGAATGGGCTACTCCAGTAGTGTGCATCCCCAAAAAACAATGGTGGGGTGAGGATTTGTGGGGACTATAAAGTCACAATAAACCTATGGCTTGAGGTAGACCAATGCCCTTTACCACAAACTCAGGATTTATTTGCTACTCTAGCAGGAGGGAAATTCCTCACAAAACTGTATCTTACTCAAGCTTATCAAGAAGTGGATAATGCATCAAAACCATATCTAGTCATTAATACCCAGAAGGGCCTTTTTCAAATGAACAGATTGCCATATGGGATAGTGAGCTCACCAGCTACTTTTCAGAGAATTATGGACCAAGTGTTGCAGGGGCTTCCAGGAGTAGTATGGAAGTAGTATTCATTACAGGTCGCATGGAAGTCGAGCACTGGGAAAATGTACAGTGGGTGTTGGAACGCTTATAGGAGCGTGGCATCAGGGTCAATCAAGACAAGTGCGCTTTTTGCCAGCCAAGTGTTACCTACCTTGGGCATCTGATTGATAGTAAAGGTGTACACCCAGTGCAAGAAAAGGTTGCAGCAATAGAAAGGGCTCCCATTCCAACCAATGTTACAGAACTTAGCTTTCTAGCTTTATTGTCCTATTATGGAAAGTTCATAAAGAACATGTCTACTTTGGTGAAGCCATTAACAGAGCTCCTGAAAAAGGACCAACCATGGCATTGGTCAGATAACTGCCAAGCTGTTTTTGAAAGAGCCAAATCAGCTTTATCTTCTGATACAGTGCTAACTCATTTTGATCCGCAGCTTCCCTTGCTATTAGCATGCAATGCTTCAGCCTATGGGGTAGGAGCCGTAATCTCCCATGAGATGCCAGATGGGTCAGAAAAACCCATAGCTTATGCCTCCCATACCCTAAACAAAGCAGAGGTAAACTTTTCCCAAATTGAGAAAGAAGTTTTGGGAATTATTTTTGGTGTGCAGAAGTTCAGGGAGTACCTAGAAAATTTTGGTTAGTCACGATCACAAGCTTTTGGTAAAAATCTTAGGCCCTAAAACAGGTGTACCAGCATTAGCAGCTGCCAGATTGCAGAGATGGGCTTTGCTGTTGTCAACCTACAGCTATGACATTGAATATAAGGCATCTGAAAAACATGCAAATGCTGATGGGTTATCTAGGCTCCCTTTAACCAGAGAACGGAAGTTTCTTAGCAATCCCTAGGGGAAGGTCCTCTTGGATAGATGCACTTCCAGCCTCAGCGAAATGAACATTAGAAAAGAGACCGAAAGAGAATGAAGTAAGAACGTCTTACACTGACTGGTTGGCCGAAGCATGGAGCAGAGGAACAACGTAAACAATTATTGGCTGAGGAACGTAATGAACTCATCAGTGGAGTCCCGGACTGTGCGCTTGTGGGGTTTGAGAGTAATATTATCCCACACCACATTGAGAAGGTGCTTTATTAAAGGAGATACAAAATGAACAGCATGTTAGGGAATTGTGAGGAGTAAAGGCAACTTGGCTATTTTGGTGGCCCAAATCTTGATCAAGGAATATCGAAGGAGGACAATGGACATAAACCAGAAACTGTTTAGTGATGCCAGATGAGGCAGACCTCTTTCCCAAGCCTTATCGATGCAACCGGCTAGGCACCTTGGAGGTAGGGCACCTGATCAATCCATTGCAGAGGATACCTATGTTGATTGTTTTACAGATCACGAGTGAAACATCAGTAGTTCTACTTACTGTGGTAGACAGAATGGCTTATTCACGAAGGGATGGTGCTTCAGAAATAAAAGTTCATGATAGAAGGACCCATTAACACAGCTGGTTCCACTGGTAGAGGCCTTTAAGAGAGAAATGTTTAGCACGTAGTTTTGGGACGTTGTCGGGAAAATAAGTTGTGTCCCGACAATGGCACCGTCAACTAGTAGTCTAAGGGAATTGGAATCTTTTCTAAAGAAGACCTGGAGTGAAGCACGTAAGATCCTGCCCCCGTACCATCCAGCGTCGAAGTGGTAGTATTAGTAGAAAGACCTGGTTTAAACCTTCAAAACAGTCATTGGAAAAAGGCAGAAGAGTTGGGGAAACCTATCCAAGTTTGAAACATTGTGTCGTGACAGGTCTTGCTTAGATTAGCAGTTACAGAAACAAACACACGGCGCAAAATACAACAGCGCAAACTCACGAAGCTGGAGCTCTTCCTGAAAGACAAGGGTTAAGTAACTATAGGCTATCCCCTAATCTGTCTTCTGCTGATAGCAGAAAAAGCTCAGCACAATATGCCAGATTGAGAAAAGATTGGCCATCCAAAAGAGAATGAAACTACCTCGCTCTCCTCAAAACGTCACAACAATTGGGTCCGGTCAGGAGAAACTATGTCTAAAGTACTTAGAGCGGAACTCTTCAGTAGGTTTATACCGGAGCCGAAAAGAGGCGGAAGGAAAGAGGCCGTGGAAAGTAGGCACGTAATTGAAAGAATGTTATATGCAACTCATTGACTTACGACTTGTAAAAGGATGAGAAGGTAAACTGTGCAAGAAACTATGTGCGAATACAGATTAGGGGCAAACAAATGGTGAGAAAAGACACTAGAGAGGAGAGACAATGGGTATCATGGTGGAGATTTTAATGGATACAGGATCGTGATTTTCTGGGGTTAATTGAAAAAAAAAAAAAAAAAAAAAAAAAAAAAAAAATCATAAGAACAAACTGCACTGGTGAATGACAAGAAAGAAATGAGTCTCCATCTGTGATGTGCTTCCCTGAGGAACGTGGGTATCGAATAAAACGTAGTTCGAATATTGAAGGGCACCCCCAGCGTCTCTGAACTGTAATCCAGTGTGAAATAAATAAAGAAACAAGACTGGAAAATGTGGGGTAAGAGATTTGGCAGTTAGCAAGTGGTGCTAATATGTATATTCTCAGTTTTGTGTTCTGGCTGTTTTGGATAATAACTGTAATAGCAACACCATACGTATGTGTATGTTTTCTCTCCTTAATGGAAAAAAGGGGGGAGATTATGTTAACAAACACGAAAAAGAAAAAACCTAACAAAAGGGTTAAGGTTTTCCGGGGAGGAATGTGGTGTATGTGTGGAGTTAGGATGTGTGTGCTGAGTAGTCGTTCTCCTCAACAGCTGTTTTGTTGAGTAAAAACCCTGATGTAGACGAGCGGAAAAAACGGAGCACGGCTGGAATTTATCCTAAGCTAGGTTGTAGGTAAAAGAGTGATAGCTGTGTTATTTGCGTGGAAAACAAAGTTAAACAAAATTAGCCTACTGAGACTTTTGCGGTCATTTCTTTTACCACAAACCCATTTATTTTTGTTGAGTACTTAGTACACAACAACAACAACTTTCGGCGACGCTGGAGACGCAGCAGCTGGGCTTAACCCTACTCCCGCTAATGTGCAGTTTTTTCGTCGCCTATTTATTTTTATGTAGTTCGTTTCACTTGGTGTTCGTCCCCAATTGTGCAAGTCCAACACTGGTCTACGGACCGTCAAAACATTACTGGTCATTTCGGAAGACGGGTGCAAGACCTTCAACTCCGTCAGGCTTTGCCATATCTGGACCCCACACTGCCTATTGTTCGCACCAGATGCCCAGAGTCGACCGCGACCTCACCTCGGACCGGAAGATGCCGAAGACGGGCATGTGAACATGTGGGGTAAGCGAGGAGGTCTCCGGGCTAGGCTAGCTAAGCTAACTCGGATACCACTTTCAACTCTACTGCTCGCAAATGTCCGTTCTCTGGAAAACAAGCTGGACGAACTGAGAAAACAAGCTGGACGAACTGAGACTCAGGCTCACGACAGATCGCCTAACCCGGAACTGCTGTGTTTTCATTTTCACTGAAACCTGGCTTCACAGCAGCATACCAGACTCGGCTATCATGCTACAGGGGCTAACAGCGCGCCGCGCGGACCGCACGGCCGCCTCGCTCAAAACAAAGGGCGGCGGGCTGTGTGTGTTTGTGAACGACCGATGGTGCACCAACGCTATGGTTGTTGAACACGGCTGCTCCCCTGATATAGAGTTCATGGTGGTCAGATGCAGACCCTACTACCTCCCGCAGGAATTAGCAAGCTATTAGCAAGCAGCAGTCTCGCCATCCAGACGCTGCACTCATCATCGCGGGGGACTTCAATCAAACAGATCTCAGAACAGTACTTTCCAAGTTTCATCAGCACGTCTCCTGTCCGACACGAGGGGAAAACACGCTGGATCACGTCTATACGAACATCAGCACCACACCCCTGCCTCCGTTCGGTAAGAGTGACCACATCTCTCTGCTGATGAAGCCCACATACCGGCAGCTGCTTAAACGGGTCAGAGCCACAGTGAGAACATTGCGTGTGTGGCCTGAAGGGGGAAACAGAGTCCAGTTCTTACAGGACTGCTTTCAGTGTACTGACTGGGAGGATGTTCAGATCTGCAGCCACCACAGACTTCTCGGTAGACATAAATGAATTACGCAACATCAGTCGCTGGATTCATCAGGAAGGTGTGTCCGTGATGTGAACACAAAAAAGCAAAATTTTCGCACACTTTCCAAACCAGAAACCGTGGATGAACAGCGATGTCCGCAGTCTGCCTCAAGGCACGTGATGGCAGCCTTTAAAGTTGGCAACAGTGAGGAGCGCAAAAGATGCCAGACAACAACCTGAAGGCCGGCATAGGGGCTGCGAAGCACAAAAAGACAGCTCACAGATAGCAGATCACTTAACACCAACTTCAGACCCCAGTGCGCATTTGTGAAAGGATTTCAAGTATCACTGACTACAAGAGCAAAGTCAGTACCCCAGTTGACCACAGACGCCACCCTACCAGCTGAAAACCTGCAACAAACGTTTTACGCCCAACTTGTGAGACCCTGCCCAAGGACCAGTCTCCAAACCAAGCACTGCTCCCCACCACAGATGAGGAGCACCACTCATACTTGGCTGCAGTTGAGGTGAGGAGAGCACTGATGAGGGTTTTCAACCCGGAAGCCGCGGGCCAAGATGGTAATCCCAGAGCGGGTACTGAAAAGTTGTGCCAGCCAGTGGGCCCTCCACCTTACAGACATCTTCAACCATTCCCTGGCACTGTCTACTGTTCCAGTCCTGCTTTAAAACCACAACCTCATCCAATCCCAAAGAAATCCACATATCCACAAGAATGAACGGACTACCGTCCCACGCTCTACACCCATAGTGATGGAAATGCTTCGAGAGACTAATTCTGTCTATATAAAGAGGGACTTACCAGCACCATGACCCACATCAGTTCGCATACTGAGCCAAACTAGAATCTACTGATGTGCGGTCTCCCTGGCAATCCACAACCACACCGATCTAACCGAACATATGCACGACAGCACCAACTCAGTAGTACAGAGATGACTGTCTCGTATCGAACTTCAGCTGACGCTCGTTTCAACACAGATCATGCCCTTCCAGACTCGATCCGACAAGCTAAAATGCAAGACACTGGGATGATAGAAGCAGCCCATTTTGAAAGCTGGATCATGGACATGTCCTCACAGCTGCAGACCGCTACAGTTGATGTATAGCATGGTGTGAACGACACACCTCACTCATCCCTCAACCACGGTCAGCACAGGATGTCCCACAAGCACAGTTCTCCCCCCCAGGTTGTTGTACACTCCTGTACAGGTTCTCCAACACTGTAAAGGGTCACGGTTCTCGCCCCTGGGTGATCGGTGGATAAGAGAGTAACAAAAAACAAAAGTAACCTGATAACAAATAAGAGAGGTGGTGCGCCCAGTGATGAGGACGTTTGCGCGGACACGGAGAACACAGGACCATGCAAAACACTCAAACCAGAGGGCAGGCAGCACATCCGGAACTTCGCCGTCAACACGAACTTGGAAATCTGCTCACATAGTTGGAGTCGACGTATCCCACTACACGGGGCCAGAAACACCGTGGGCTCGAGAATAGTCTTAGGGTTGGGCTCCTCACTGGCTTCGGGTTCATATATATACGATAGAGCGTCTGCTTTGGTGTTCCGTGTGCCGGGGCGGTAGGTTAACGGAAAATTAAAATGAGTAAAAAACAATGCGCAGCGGGCTTGTCGGGAATTCAACCGTTTGGCAGACCTCAGGTATTCTAGGTTTTTGTGGTCCATCAGTACTAGGAAGGGGTGCTGGGCCCCCTCCAGCCAGTGTCGCCACTCCTCGAAAGCCAGCTTAACTGCTAACAGTTCCTTGTCCTCAATACTGTAGTTGCGCTCTGCCGGGGATAGCTTATGGGAGTAATACGCGACGGGTTTCAATTTGGAGGGCTCGCCGCTATGCTGGGTGTTTTAGCAAGGGGGCTGTGGTGAATTTTTGTTTAAGGTCAGCGAACGCGCTCTCGGCTTGCATTTGAGTCTTTTGGCATTCCCCTTAAGCAGAGACGTGAGCGGGGCCGCTGCCGCGCTATAATTGCGAATAAAGCGCCGGTAGAAGTTGGCGAATCCTAAAAACCTCTGGAGCTCACGCACAGTATGCAGCCTGGGCCAGTTCACCACTGCTTCGAACCTTGTGGTCGTCCATGATGACCCCCGCGAGGCTAATGACGTAACCCAGGAAGGAGACCGACCCCTGGTGGAACTCGCACTTCTCCCCCTTAACGTAAAGCTGGTGCTCTAGCAGCCTAGCGAGGACCTCTCGCACATGTCTAACGTGAGTGGGCAAGTCCGGGGAATATACCAGGATGTCGTCGATATACGCGATTACAAAATGGCCAATCATGTCCCGGAGTACATCATTAATGAATGCTTGGAACACCGAGGGGGCGTTCCTCAACCCATAGGGCATCACCGTGTATTCGTAGTGCCCCCTAGTGGTGAGGAGGGCCGTTTTCCATTCGTCACCCTCCTTAATCCTGACGAGGTTATACACGCTACGGAGGTCTAATTTCGTGACCTCGGAGCTGCTCGAGAGCCACTGGAACGAGCGGGAGGGGAAATGAATATGGCTCAGTGATGGCATTTAGACCACGATAATTGATACACGGACGGAGGCAGCCATCCTTTATCTTGACAAAAAAAAGCCAGCGGCCACCGGGGACGTGGAACGCCTAATGAATCCCTGGGCTGGAGCCTCCCGTGTGTATTCCTCCATTGCAATCTCCTCCACCTGTGTCAGGGGGGTACACTCGTGCTTTGGGAACAGTTCTGTTTTCGAGTAGTTCAATGCCACAATCGTAGGACCTGTGTGGGGGCAATTTGGTGGCATTGGACTTGCTGAATACCTCGGATAGGTCGTGGTATTCTGGGGGAATACACACAGGAGTTGGGCTGTCCGGACTTTCTATTGACGTAGACGAGAGGGAGATCAGTGGAAACATAAGCCAGTGATTAAAACAATGGGATGAGCAGGTAACAAGTTCTCTGTCTGCCCAAGAAACAACAGGGTTGTGCATCCTCAACCACGGAAGTCCCAAAATCACTGCATACTCAGAGGAGTCCAGGACAAAAAAATCTAATTTCCTCGGAGTGAATGGGCGCTAACCGCCATAGTCACGGAGGGGGTAATAAAGGAGACGACCCCCTTTCCTACGGGGTCTCCATCCATCAGTCGCCTGCTCCTCTCCGCTGGGGTGAGACGTGCGGAGTCAACCTGCATTGGTTCCTCCGGCATGCTGTTCCCGGAGACTCTGGAGATAGGACGAGGCAGAGCTCCCACGGACCACGAGCATGCCAGCTGCCGGGAGTGAGCGGAGGAAGCGCGTCGAGCTGACTGGACAGCGCCGCGCTTGAGTTGGTCCAGTCGAATAGCTAGTGCGGAAATCCAGCGCGTACTCCGCCACCGGACAGATTCCCTGCCTAATCTACATCAGGAGCTCGCCGGATGAACGGCCCTCGTTCGGGTGGACGAACACCTCCGAGAAGTCCTGGATGAAGCGCTCGTAGGTTGCCTGTTCATAGGTTCTCCACACCGCAGTAGCCCAGTCCAAGGCTCGACCTGTGAGGCGTGAAACCACGAAGGAGATCCGAGCGCTATCCGAGCTCGGAGGAGAGTTAGAGAAAAACAGGGAGCATTGTAACAGAAAACCCTGACACTGGCTAGGCGCTCCGTCGTATTTCTCAGGTTTGCTCACTGGAAACGAGCCAGCCACGGCAGGGGCAGGCGCCGGGGCAGGAGTGACGGGCTCGGATCTGGCGGTGGGCGGAGCAGTGAGTAGGGTAAGCCTCTCGGTGAGATCCCTAAGGCTATCAGAAATCTGAATGAGCTGTGCTAGTTGGCCAGCTTGTTGCTGCGCCAGACTGTTAATCGACTCGGTCAAGGTGTCAACCCTTTGACAGGTCTCACCAAGCAAACGGCCTTGGTTACGGAGGGCCGATTGCAGTTCTTGTGGCTCAGCCATCGCAACTTAGGGCAAAGCTTTCTGTCAGGTGACAAAGGAGTGGACGTGACGCGCTGAGCCGCAGTAACAGAAAAGTTTATTAGTCAACACGCCGAGCTATTGGCGGAAAACATAACCAAACATCAGGAGGACAGGACTAAATCAGGTCGAAAAACCAGAGATTACAGGGGGGGAAAAAATCCGAGCGGAAAACCGTAACCGGGGTCGCTGGCAGGGGAGTAAGCCCTCAAGGGAAACAAGCAGTCGTCACTCGTGAGAAAAAGACAAACAGGTTAGTGGGGCACAGGCTTGCAACATGAGACTTCACCCCCGGACCCAAAAGCTTACGCGCCCGATCCTGCCCCCCACGTGCGGGGTTAGTGCGCTTATATACTCCCCTGCGTGCTCGGCCGTAATCATTTAAGCCCGGCGAATGGGGAACTGGACAGATTTCGGGAGGAGCGGAGGCAGGCGGACCCACAGGCATGACAAATAAAATTAATTTTGTCACATACAAATTAGAATTGCCTGCTCAGTACAGAGTATGCTCGTCTTTCCATGTGTCATTGCTTAAACCTGTTTTCCCTGGCCCGTTAGATGCCAGCAAACATACAAGAAACATTTTCAGTTCTCCTCACGTCTGTTGATATGAGCAAAAAAATCCCTTTCATTAGCTAAATTCTTGCATGCACATAAGTGACATCTGAATACAACTTGTTTTGTGTCTGATTATCTTGTGTGGAATGCACTCTACTTTGATGTACAATTAAAGCATTCCAGGTACTTTTATAATTGTGCTATTTTGCAGCCCCATTTGTTTTAATTGATATACATACTTAATTTCGTCATTTATGTTTTTTTAAGCTTTTTTA
>JAMWET010006166.1:0-33852 GCA_024036415.1 Prochilodus magdalenae
GAGAGTATGTGGAGATGTCTTTAGTGTGCAGTGTTGAGGTAAGGGTGGTGTTGGAGAGTTAGGTGTGATAGGTGTGTGAGGGTGGGTGTGTAGGAGTTAAGCTGTGTTAGGTGGTGAGTGTGTGTGCAAGGTGTAAGATGTGTGGACAAACAGTAGATTCGATGTGATAGATATAGGTATGGTTAGGAGTAGGTGTAGGTTTAGTGTTGAAGTTAAGTTAGGTTTTAGGATAGTTGTTAGGTTTTAGTGTTGATTAAGGTTGGGTTAGGAGTAGGTGTAGGTTTAGTGTTTGAAGTTAAGGTTGGGTTTAGGAGTAGGTTTAGTTTTTAGTGTTGCATTAGGTTGGGTTGGAGTAGGGTGTGGTTTTATGTGAGTTTAGGTTGGGTTTTAGGGTAGTGTAGGTTTCGTGTTTACGGTTTAGGTTACGTTTCGGCTTAGTTGCTTTTTAGTGCTGTTGTTTCAGTTAGGTTTATGTTTAGCACTAAGTGTAGGTTTAAGTGTGAAGTTCAGTTTAGTGATGAGGTTTTTGGCTAAGGTGGTACGTTTTAGTGTTGACATTAAGGACAGCATCACAATACTATACTCTTTTTAATGCCTTTAATAGAAACATACACTAGATTTCTATCAGTTAATTAACATACTAAAAGTAGTACCCAACAGAGTCGTAATCACACTGATCTTACTGATGTTTGTTTTCTACAGTCTGCACTACTGAGAACAGCGAACAATACTGACCAATCAGCAGCACATACAGGATGGTCATATAAATGCTTGCCCTGCTCCTGCCCTGACCTAGAAGACCAAAAACCTGCGATATTATCTGGATGAAATTCAATAGAAACGAATATGAAAAGATATCCAAAAGATAGTAATCGGGACAGAAACAAGTTTCAGACTGTTTAATGATCACTCTCCAGGAAATCTCTTCTCTACTCATATCACACCTTACCTGAGTAGGATGGAGGACTTGTACCAGTGTGCTGTTAACGGTGCACCTAAAACAATCATACTGACTATCGAAGTAAAGCCCTCAGTTTCTGTCTTACTTGTATATCATATCTTATTACTGATCGTTACTGTACAGAAAACAGCTCTATGGAGTATTTAGTAGCTTCACCCTCATCACTGTTCACATACAGTCATGTGTATTCTCTTCTCCCATCTACTTTTTCTTTTATTCCTTCTCTCTTCTCTTCTTTATATATTTCATTTTGTACTGCTCTTTCTTTATCTCTTTTCTTCTTCTTCTACTCCTTCTCATTTCTTCTTCTCCACTTTCCTCTCATTGTCACCTTCCTCTTCTTCTTCTTCCTTCTTTCTTCTTCTCTTCCTTATTTCTCTGTTTGGATCCCAGACAGAAATATGTTCCAAGTCACCCATTTATCTGGCTAAAAGTGGCTTTATTGTGTCCTAAAGCAAACAGCACTCAGGAAATTAGGTTGGTTCTGTAAAGTTCTAATTGATAAGATTGGTCTGAGACTCTGCCTGCCGTTAGGTTAAGGCCAGGTTTATAGACCTCATTCAATTCTAAATTATAATTTGTTCCAGTTGTGTTGCTGTACCGACTGTCAAACCTTTCTCTCTTCCACAGAGGGGCGACCAAACCTAAACTATATACTGCACCTAAACTTACACCATCTACTGCACCTAAACCTACACATCTACTGTAATGGGTCATGTACACACCAGTCCCAAACAACCAGTCCAGCCCCTTCACCACAAGTTTCCCCTCAGTCAGCTGATGGTGAGTACGCACACTTACTGCATTTACAGGCTGAATGTTACAGCTTTGTTCTCTATCCACCTTTTCCAATAATTACAGTAGACAGGGGTATCAAGAGAGTAATATAGCCCCCCCCCAGGTTTGGCTGTAGAGCAGTGCAAAAGCTGCAGTCTGTAGAGTGATGGAGCACCTTTAATGTGTGATTAGTTTAAAACTAATGAACAACACAACTCCAACCTGCATTTACACAGCTACCAATCTGTACCATGGTAGATTCACACAGTCACTGTCCATGGTGGGCTTAAACTACATCCGGCCCAGATTCAGCTTCAGCACCAGTGTTATAGACAGTGATCTTCACAGGGCAGGTAGAATCAGTAGCAGTATATAAACTGCAGTGCTCTTTTTAATGTCTCTCAGCCTGCTTTAAATCTCACTAACATCTTCAGTTCCTGTACAAACAACCCAATATGACATCAGACAGGCTGGTTGGCCCTACATAAGTATTAACTGCAGCTGTTAGTGTTAGCTGATGTTAACCACCATTAACTATCTGGATGTTACATCCCAGTTATTATATTACTTCAGCTGCTTAGCGAATAACGCTAGTGCTTAAACACCTTTACTATCTAGGACTTATATTCTCAAGGTAATAGATTACCTCAGGTGTTAGCGTTGTTAGTGCTTAATGCGGCCATTAAATATCATGAGGACCTTACATTTTCAGGTAATATATTAACCTAAACATCATTAACTATCTAGGCCCCTATAATCTCAGGCGAAATATATTATCTGAGATGTTAGAGTTTTAGCTAGTGCTAAATGCCATTACTGTGGTAACTTCATTACTATCTAGGCACCTTAAGCTGTTCCTTTTTTGTGATAATATGTTACCTCAGCTGTTATGGTAATACAGTGCTAAACAGGCAAGAACTCTCTAGAACCTGTATATGTCTGTTGGCATAATTAGCCTCAGCTGTTTCTGTTTTATCTAAGGCTAAACACCATGTAGGACTTTACATCTCGGTTTGTATATAGTGTTAGCTAATGCTAAATGGCCAAGCACTATCCTAGACCCTTCATGGTAATATATTATCCTCAGCTGTTTTTATTATCAGTTTTTAGTCAAATATCTAGACCTTAAAAATATCTGTTTATTGTATTACCTTAGCTGTTGAGCTTTCCCTAGTGTTGAATGCATGAACTGTCTAGGACCTTACACTGATATTGAATATATTACCTCAGCTTTTTTAGTGTATCTAGTGTTAGTCACCCAAAGACACACAGATCATAGTTTATTTCTAGAATACCTACATATTTCCTCATCTGCTATGTTTTCCATGAACACTTGGGATTGATCCCCCTTAAAGGATGGTTTTTTGTTTGCCACGACGTTCATAACACACATGTACAATACACTGACTGTGTAAATCACCTGTATCACAATCTGGTGGCAGTTGAACACTGAGCAAGTTCCCATGACCGGGGTCTTCCCTTCCATGCACAATGCTAGCGGCTCTGGTGCTTAAAAGAAAATATGGTGGCCCTTCATAAAGGTGGCACTGAAGCACTGGAGCAGGAGTTTATTCAGGATGATGGGTGGTATATTCTAATTTGCCTCCATGTGATGTAGGGAGGGGAGGTGAAACTGGACCGGCTTGTCGAATTATATAGTTCTCTGATCCAGCCAGCACACCGGAACTGAATGGGCGCTTGTCTGATTTCACAGCTTGTTGGCTGGTAAACTGTTCGCTGATTACCTAAACGTATTGAGCACAGTACCTGACTCAGTGATGTGTCTTTGGTTGTGGTTGATGTTGGTACCTGCTGAGAACACACTGATGGTTAATCATGTCTGTGGTTTAGTTCCACATATTCTTAATCCCACTTAAAGTATTGAGTGGATGTGAGAATATGATGGGATGATGTGATGTGTATCTTGTTGTCAGTGTCCTCCACAGTCCTCTGCCTCTTCGTAGCCCTTGTGCCCTGGTTGACTTGTGATCACCCCTACACATTATAGTAAAGCTGTGGTCCCTATTATACCAGCAGAACCAAAGGTACAGTCTACAAACCCTCATAATTAATCATACTAATTTTTATTTATGAGTTTATTTATCGGTATTTGGTCCTGTTTCTATCAGATCCTGCCAGAGTTTCACTAAGGCAGCTGCTGACTGGAGATGGAGTGGTCAGTCCCTGGAGTAGTTGTGGCCTCTTGTAAAAGTTCCAGAATCACAGATGTTTCTTCACCAAATGGGAAAGATGTGTCATTTTGATTATTAGGCTGTACATGCTATCTACTGCCATGAAAATCATAAGGTAAATGTGTTTTGGACTAATTATAATCTAGAGAGGGATCTTTCTCCCTGGGGCTCAGAGGTTTCTTGGTCTGGCCATCATTGGGAACACTTTCACCACAGCACAGGTCTCCTAGACTGCCGGAACTTCCTACAACAACTAAGAGATTCTCTTTCCCCCTGCTACTTAGCCTTTCTGGCCCGGGTGGTTGTAGCTAACGCCACAAGTGCATCTACTCAAGTCTTCCCCAGACCAGCCACTTGAATGATTCCTACACACAGCAGTATGAGGACATCTAGGAACCAGCCACCCGTCTTTCCAGACTGAGAGAGACCTTCCTTTACAGATAAGTGACTTTTCTGAGCCTCCCTATTTACTGTATAGCTGTGCTCCTAGGAAGTTTCCCCTCTCGTCCCACGCCAGCTGTTAGGTTTTGTGTGGGTTTGTTGATTGTTGATTGTGTTAGTTTTTGGTGATTGTAAAACTATCACTGAGCATCTGAATGATAAAAGTGATGATGCAGATGGATGGTCTAAAGAACATTACAGGAACTCATGGTGTTCATGTTCATCCGCCTTACTGACCCTGAGCAGTCACATAGAGCCATACCTTAGAATGCTCAAAACTCCAGAATTAATGAATCAGCTACGATGTGGTAGACAGGATGAAATCAGCCCACTGAGTTTATTCTTATAGTGACAGGATCCTGGCTGTAGTCTTCATCAGGACCTTGGCTGTTATTGTTACCTTGCAATTATTTTTGTTCATGTGGTAATAGCTCCATCTACAGGCCATAATCTTTGTTATCCTTTTATTTAGAATAATTTCCTTTCTCATTGGGGGGGGGGGGGTTGGGTTAGTAAGTCACATGAATGACTGTCCACATGAATCAAGGACAAGAGACTGTTTTCATCAAACAAACTAATCTAGAGAGCAGCAATATTCAAAGCCCTCATTGATCATCCTAGCTCCATCTGACCTCTGTGGAACCTAGCAGAAGCTTTGCTTGTAAGTAGAATCAGTCCATCTATCGTTTTTAGTTGTTATACAGTTCTTTCTTTCTAGTTCTAAAGTTATTTCTGCCTTTGGTGTTTATTGTAACATCATATGACTTTGGTATAATTGTTTTCAGTTTCACCACTACTACAGCAACTTACCATAAGTGCTGAAATCTTCAATAAACAGAGACATCAAGTTTCTTACTAATAATTCCTTACTGCTCCTTCATGATCCCCCCGAAGCTACCCTTGGTGCTACTTTCCTTTAAGAGTCTGTGTAAAAGTCTTTTCAGACTCTTTGGTGTTGTGGTGCCTCGTAACAGCACTCCAGGTGGCCAGAACACACCTGGCCGCAGTGGCTCATCTTTATGCACCTTCCATACTAGTAGTGTCTTGGTAAATACATAAACCTCAGTCAAGACTAAAGTGGACCCAGAGAATTAAGGTGGTCAGTAATCTGTCAGACTCCTGCAGATGGCGCTGTTTGAGGATGATGGGCTATAAATACCTGCAGGATGTGGACTGCATTTGGGCGTGGCCAATAACCATAGTGTGAAGGGAGTAGCTGGATCTGCTGCGGGTTTTATGGTTTTACGCAGCCAGTGGCCTAAAATCCCAGTCTTGCAGGGGTTCTCCTTAAAATTATCCCAGGGAAGGGCATCCACCAATCTCTGGGCGCCATCTGTATAATTTCTTTTAGACAATGAGTGTCTGAAGCAATGATGATGGCTACATCCAGAAACGTTGTTCAGTACAAATGACCAAATCCAAATCACAGGCTGTGCAATGTGGGTGTAGTTTTACGGTATTAGGTACGTTTCAGTCACAGACTCACCTTTTTAATACCACAGTCCCTGCAGGTCCTCAGTGGTTTGTGGTCTCTCCTTGTTTTGGCATCAAAGTCCATGTCAAAAGTTTAAATTTATGCTGGTTTTAGGTTTCAGCTTTTTTACAGGGACAGCTAAAACTTCTATTCATATTCCTGGTGCTTCAATGAGAATCCATGATGCATCATCCTAATATATCTCTCCTCTGGTGTAGAAAGAAGGGCCCGAGACGAAAGAGAAACGATTGGGAGTCTAATACAAGGGTTAAATATGTATTTGGGGGTTTGTTGTGCCATGGTGTAAATAAAGAATCATCCCTGATCTTTTATCAGGTTTTCCAGTTAGCATGCGCCCCCAAAACCGCTCGCGACACTAAATTAAAGCTACCAATAAACAGAGACGTAAGACCACATACTTTTTTCACAACCATGACAATCACAAACACCCTCATCCACTCCAGTAAAGAACAACCCGCTAAACCACAGATGAGAAGAAAGCTGAGTTTAAAATATAAACGGCATGGAGGGAAAGGTAGGATTGAGGACTGCAATAGAAGCATGAGAAACGCCAATGAAACAAACCAGGTTTGGGCTCTCCTGGAAAAAAACCGGGATTCTTGATGAATACCTGGGAATATAACCTCAACCATCCTGGAATATATTGAGACCTGTAAAAACCAGCGTGGGCCAGCGCGGAATTTTCATGCCTAAGTCAATTTTCAGTGAGGATGTAGAGACAAGGTAGGAGGTGGCATATGACTTCTCTTTATTTGGCTGCTATCCTGTTGTTCCACTTTGCATCACACAACAGGAAAACGGTAAAGTGACAGTCATGGCTAAGAGACCACCTAAACACGAGCTCCTGTGAGCTGCAGCACGGACAATTAGCGTGGGTTAACCCTCCAGTGAAGAGCTGCTGCGAGAGAGTTGGGTACCTCAGTGTGGGTATACAGGGCGAGTGTTAAAAGTGCTGGGTGTGGAGCGGTCAGTGGTGCGGTGGACTCAGGTTTTGGTGTATCTAGTGACCATTGTTGCTGAACTGTTTATACTTCTCTTCATTGGGCTTCACAATGTCTCTGAAGGTGAGGTGCAGTTTCATGGTATCTTTGTATTATATATTCGGTTTATTTATTCCCACATGGAAATGTGTACACATATGACATATGCCCCTGTGTCAGGATTGGGTTTTCCATATATGGTACGTATAACATGATTTATTGTTGTCACCATACATCGTCAGTCTGGATATTATTGGATATAAGTTCCTAACGACACATAAAAATCCCATAATAAAAAATGTGTATAAATGTACGGATATTTCTAACTATCCATAGGCTTCATTTTTCATATGGTATTATATGTTGGCATCCATTATTAGAATTAATTTATCTGTGCAAGTTTATTTAAAACAACATATACTTCTATTCTGTAATGATTTACATATGTGTTCTCTCATTCCATTTTAAACACATATGTATAATGTTTTGATATGTAGATGTGGTAATTCCAACATGTATACAACGGCCTTTTGGGTTTAAAATATTGTATATGTACATAATTATATGTTGCAAATATGCATAAAAATCCGAACAGCTAGGGATTTCATATAGACATTTAGATATATTTTATGTATAAAATGTATTACATTTCATTTTAATGTTTTATACCATCAGTTTTATACTACATATGTATCATACGTGTAATATCTAAGAACTTATGGATAAGTTGATGGTAAATATAACAACACTTATAATATTATATATGGGTGGAGAAGTTCCTTTCTTATTTCAGTTAACACGTGTTTAATCATCCCAAATCTGAGGGTTTAAATCACATACCTACAATATAAACTGTAAGTGAGGGATGTCACACCAGAGGTATAGAAAGTTAATCTGATCCTTACTTGATTGCGTGTTTTTCTACTACAGGCTGCACTCTGGAGAAACAATTGAACAACAACCTACGCACTACAAGAACAACCAACCACCTGCGTATCACAGCACATACAGGAGGGTCAGTACTGCTGCCCTTGCTACTGGCACCTGACCTAACAGACCAAACCTGAGGGGTTCATCTGGAAGAGGCCAGACGGAAAACTTGGTAGAGATGCCTAGTTAATAGTGACCAAGTACAGAAAACAGAGTTCAGCTGTTTAATGATTCCTCTCCAGGAATCATCTCTCTCTACTCATATCACATAGATAAAACCTGACTGAAGGGGATTGAGGAGATTACGAGTGATTTGGTTTAAAGTTTCACATGTAAACCATCAGACTCACTGTAGAATGGTAAAACGACTCTCAGTTTATATTCCTTACTGGCACCCATTACAGATCTTTATTGAATAACATTAACCATATAGAGAATCAGCTTTACATGATGTACTGTAGAAGCTTTTTAAGCCCCGCCCGCTCATCCACTGTCCACCTGCATCTCAATGTGTAACAGTGTGTTGAGTTAATCTAAGTGTTAAGGAGTTACACATCCTTTACAGAGACACACTTCCCTAACACACTTATCTGACTTGAACTGAACACACTGGGTGAAATCGGTTTTTAAAGCCTATAAAAAAGTTATGTTCTCATGTAATGTTCAACTTTTGAAAATCAAAGACAGGTTTCATGGGAGATATTAAAATATGGATATGACTGTAATGATTTTTGGTTTATTAGCTTTCTTATCTCTGCATGAGATTCACACTGGGGGTCAATATTACCAGCCAGCTGTTTGTAATAATTATGTATGGTATTTTGGTTTTATGTATTTGATCTTCAGAGCTTTACAAATAATAACAGTAAATAAGATATGTACAATTAAGAAAATTGTGCTGCTTGTTGCTTGGTCTGTTCGCCTAAGATGCTTGTTGCTAGGTGTGTTGCAAAACCACTCCAGGTGTTGCTAGAGCTAGTTGGCAGTAGCTACAGCTGTTACTGTGGTATTGTACAGGGGCTGATACTGGTGTTTGCCCTAGGGCAGCTGCTTTGCTATGGTATCTCCCAGGTGGGTTTGCTAAGGTCACATGCTTGGGTGTTTGCTGTGATGTCCACGGTGGTTTGATAAGATGTTTGCTATTATCTGATATTGTGTAAGGTTGTTTCCTGAATGGTTGCTGGGAATGCTAAGTGCTTGCTAGGTGTTGCCTAAAGTAAATGAGAGTCTAGGGGAGGAAGGAGGGACGTGTACATGACACATAGAAGTTTGCGGTTAGGGTTAGGGTTAGGGCTATTTTCCCACCTGCACTGTACACTTTATATATCCATACTGTTTAATCCACATACTTACTGATACTGCGCTACTGCGCTACTCTTTGCACATGTCCTGTACACATACTGTACTGTACTGTACTGTACGCACACATTGTTTTTGTCTATTTGTCTATTTTGTCACTACACTATATATATATATATATATACACACATTCTTCAACTGCACTGGAGAAGGAGCCTGACCGTGTTTCATTATAGTGTACAACCCTGTATTGGTATAATGACAATAAAGTTGAATTGGATTGAATTGAATGGCGGCTGTTCTGGTTCGTTACCGTGTACGGTGTTCATGTTACTGTGTAGGTACAGTGATCCTGATCATGTGGGTGGTCTGTGTATAACTTGAGCCCATACAGTGAATCCACTACAGAACTGTGTCTGTGTTTAGTGCAGTGCTGTCTGAGGGTCTGAAGGTCATGGTCCTCCAGTATGGTGTTTAGGTCTTGTCTCTTGTGTACAGAGATGTCTCTGGACTGTCTGAATGTGTTAGTGGTGTGATGCTGTAGATGATCATCTCTAAGGTGTTTAATGTGTATCTTGAACTGTTGTGCTATTTTACACTGATAATGTGGTCCTGCCCTGACTATCACACCTTCTCTCTACAGAGGGGCCGCATAAACCTCCAACTATCACTCCAACAACACTAACAAAAACAACAACAACAACAACAACAACAACAACAACAACAACAACAACAACTACACCACCACCACCACCACCACCACCACCACCTACTACGACATCCACACGTTCCACTGAAAAGTCTAATGGTGAGTACAGGACACTGACTGCAGATGGACATGAGATGCTTTCTGGTATTTATTATAATTATTTTTATATGAGCAATAAAGCGCAACCATTTCAAATGAAAGATGTGTGAAGTGAGTCCACCAAACAGGATGCTGCGCTCTCTCTGTTTTGGACTTGTTTTATCCTATTGAACACAGCTCCGTACTAGGTAATGAAATCTGTTCTCCTTCAGTGTTCTGTGCCTATTGTCATCTGAATAGACGTCAGTGACAGACTAATGAATGAGCTTCTATTAAAGACTGGTGCACTGCGAGACACTAGAGTCTCTTTACCTACGCTGAGCTGATGAAGAGTCCTGTTCCAGAAATGATAATAGGACATTAGAGCCGTAATAAATCATGCTCCTGTTACTCTCCATACTTCAGTACTTCTGAAGGTACATACTTTAGTGCTGTTACTCCAGTGGAGGTCTAAAGGGAGGAACTCCTACTGACACTGGAGGAGTATCTTACCCTGGGTATCTCTACTATAACTCAGCTACATGGTTTGTGTACTTGGTCCACCACTGGTCTTGTGGAAACTGTTGAGCTGCATATCTACAACTCAACTAACAATCTCACTGCTAAAGAAACATTCACTCGTTTCTGATATTGATAGCTACTGGCAGCTACAGATGGAAAAGCCTAATAAGTGATGTACAGGGCGTGTCTAATTTTGTTGATTAGCATATGTTAATGTAACACATGGTTACTGGATCACTTGGTGCTGTGAGATAATCTGGATAATATGAATAATAACTCGTTACAGAGTCTCTGCCCTTCGTCCCCTTTGCCTTGGTGGTGGTGATCTTCCTCCACATTGTAGTAGGTGTGGTCTACTGCACCAAGAGAACCAAAGGTACATACCACACACCATTATATAACCATACTGAGCTTCTTGTGTGTGTTAATCTATTATGTATCTGACATGTTACTGTATATCTCTGTCAGATCCCAGAGTTCACTACAGCACTGGTGATGGAGATGATGGAGTGGTCAGGATGGAGTAGTGCAGTTCTGCAACTCTGGTATGAATTCAACATCCATCATTTAAAACATCTCACCATCACGAGAATCATGAGACATCCATGAAACATCTATCTTCACCCATAAGCTGTTCATGGTGCTGTTGTTTGGCTGTAGGTGCAGCAGCTACAGCAGGTTACGTCCTTCAGTAGAGCTGTTTCCTGAACACAGTGTCCTGTGTACGGGGTGTGTTGTGGGCTTGTATATGTTGAGGTTTGTCACCATGTCGGTCTAGAAAGCAGCTGAAAAGACATTCACATGCGATTTAGAGATTTAATTGGGAGGCAGTTAAAGCAGCACTGTGATTGGAGCTGTGAGGTCTACTAGGGTGACCAGGAGCTCCTACATGGACTGGGTATCTGCAGTATGCTCCAAAGCTGATCTTAGGTCTCCCAACACTGGTCTTTTAAAAGTCCCTGAGGTTCACCATAGGAAAAGTGGAGAAGTGTCCTTTAGCTACGATGCTTCTAAACCATGGACTGCATTCCTCCTGGCAGCGACACAGTCCAGTTACAGTCCAGTCAAATATGTAAGCTAAAATTAAAAACGCACCTTTTAATTTAGCTTCTACTCAACCAGGTTTAAACTGTCTGTGTTGTATTTATTAACTTTTATATAATTTTAATTCATTTTCTGTTTTTTATTTGTCATTTAGTGATAAACTTTTATATTTTAAACAAGCTATATTTACTTGACCAGTTTTACATTGTTTACGTTGTGTTATATGTGATTCTGTTTAATTTTCTGTGTTATTATGTTACTGTTTGGTAGTTGTTTGTTATGTGCTAGTGTAACACAGTGTAAGTGTGTATCAGGGCTGCTTGAATATATGATATATAGTGTTAGTGGGCTTTAACGTTCTGTAATGTCCCCCTGTGTTGTACCTTCCTGAAAGTGGTTTTGTAGTTGAGGGTGTCCCTGTGTCCTGTATATTTGATATTCTTAACCAGACTAATGTTATTTTTAATGCTACTAAGAAAAATCTGAATTATTTAATCAACATCATCCTGTAAACAAGAGAAATCTAAATTATAACTAGGTGTGCTCTAACACACTTATCCTTATTCAATAAATCATATTATCTAACTAAACCATGTGTGTTATTATTATAAATATCCCTGTATTTGGTGCTTGTGATACATTATCACAGTGACCACAGGGTCGTCGGTTTGAGGCCCTGAACTGACAGGGCATGAGTGAAGTACCCTTGAGCAAGGTAGTTTCCCCTCAACTGCTCCCTGGGTGCCGTGCATAGGGCAAGTCCACTCTTCTGGGCAAGTGCACACACTGCCCCCTGGTGTGTCGCCGCATGACTTAATCCTTTCGTGTTGGATGTCTGATGGCAGACTTGATGCTAAAGTGACTCACTATCACCTCTTCAGGTACGAAGTGTTTTTACAAGACAGGGCTAGCTGATTAGCATGCTAAATTACAGTAGATATCTTCAACATGATGCATATTTCTTCTTATTCTGTTGATCATTTTAGCTCATTTTGATTTTAAACCAAAAATCTTATATATGGCTCCTTAAATGTAATATCATGAGATACAGAGCAAGAAATCTGAGACCACTTCTCAATACAGAAACTCCTGAACCTCCTCAGGGGTCCCTGTGCCCTTCTCCATTAGCTATGGTGTTTAGTTCCAGGACATGGATCACCATGATAAAACTTTACCTGTGTGTCCAGTTAACTCTTGTTGGATATGGATGCATGATTTCCATCTTCAGATTAATCTTTTCACAGAGGCAGTCAGTTCTTTCTTTACCGAAAATCTCCTGGTACTTTATGGAGTCAATGCTGGTGTATATCTAAGCAAGGCTGCCAAGGCGGAAACCAGGCCCACACATTCTCCTCTACATTTAACAGCAGGCAGCTCGTCTGCATCAACAACCCAGTTCCAGTAGCATCAGGCAGGTCCAGGCAGTTCTGTATGTGGGTAGAGTGCTCTCTGAACTTGAGCGTGATGGTCAATTTTCAGAGTGACAGTCTTGTAGAGCATTGTAGCTAAACCCACCACTGAACTGGCCTTTATCCCTGACCAACATGACATGTCCTACTGCAGCTTTGAAGGACTTTGTGGAACGCCAGGAAGTTTGAACATTTAGGGCAGCAAAGCCAACTGGTCTATTTGCAGAGGGGGCTTTTGTGGTGGGTTTTGCAGATCTGTTTTGCATGCTCCGCCCCCATGTTAGTGACTTTAGTTGTTGTTTGTGTGGATGTAGTCTTGTTGTGTTGAGGTTGAGATGTGTGTATGTGTTTATAGTGTGGTGTTGTGTTGGGGTTAGTTAGAGTGGGGTTCTGTTCATTACCATTAGAAGACTAGGTGGGCTATACACGGCTAAGTTCTGTTCAGTTGGTAACAGACAGTTAATGTAAATAATCAGAACAGAAGCAGCACACATTCACTTCACACGCCCATCTACACACTCTCACACATTCACATACACACAGCCCTGCTTAACTCATTACCATATGTGTGTGTGCCACACAGACACACATTCAGTAGTAACTAAAATAATCTGATCTGATAGTGTACACACACACACACACACACTCACACACACACACATGCACACACAAGCACACACAAGCACACACAAGCACACACAAGCACACACAAATAGATAGGCATACATTCTGCATAGCAACATGAACTTTTAGGCCTCCTCCGGACCAATCACTTATTAATATTATAAATATTCTCCAACTGTAATTCTCTGCTCAAGTCGTATCTCTAAATGAAGCATTGCTGCACAGGAAGCAGGAAATGATCTCATAACTGAAAATAGCAAACGCTCAAAGCAGCCAATCGTGTGAGTGGGGTGTAAGTCATGGCGTGGTGGTCTGCAGCAGTAACCAGTAAACAGCTCTGTTCACATGTTCTGGGTAAGCAGCAAACGTCCCCAGCATCTCTTCACACCATCACCTCAGCAGTGTGAATGGGGCAGTGGTGGTGGGGGGAGGGGAAGCCAGGGCATGTGCGGGACGGTTCTCAGCTATAGCCAGTAAACAGCTCTGCAGAACTGCCTTTCGGGATGCGTTATCAGTGCTGCATTAACACCAGTGTATTAGTGTAGTGTCTGAAAAGGGCCAGGGATGTATGTGTATGATTTCTCCAGTTTCCCAGGCTCCCTCTGTTCAGCAGCATTCAGCAATGGTAGATGTGACCGTGTCTTTGAGGGCTTGTATGAACTGGTAAATGACGCACCACAAAAACAGGAAACAGCAAGCTCCCCCACACCCATACATTCTGCATAGCTAATTTAACTTTTAGCCCTCATCTGGACCAATCACTGAACCAGTTACCATATACGTCTTTGCTGTATACGTCATTCTAGGCTCTGAGTGACCAGCCTTCTATTCAAGCTGTTCATTATGTGGCTTCTTCTGCTCTTCTGAATACAGACAGCAGTTTTTGAACAATGTTACAATATTCTTATTAATATTATAAATATTCTCCAACTGTGTTTACATATTTTGACATTAGGTAAGGCCTCATACCCTAAGACGATTTTGATGAATGTGTATTTTTACATTCCTGAATTGAGGAAAAATGAATGAGAGTCTATGGGAGATGAAAAGAAAATGACACATACAGGAGTGCAGTATGGATATGGATAACAGTTTGGTGACCTGTCCTAAATGTGTACATGCTGTTTTGTGGTTGTCAGGTAAAGGAAACAATAGTGTATGAGTAGGGCCAAAAACTCTATAGGAGGAACAAAGGATAGAGAAAAAAAGACAAATGGATGAGTACAGGTCAGATCAACATTGCATTTGTGGTCGGGGTCTGGCCTGAGAAAGCTGCATGCGAACTCACCATTCCTGATCAGATCAAACAGCAGCTGCTCAAGTCGTATCTCTAAATGAAGCATCGCTGCCCAGGAAGCAGGAAATGATCTCATAACTGAAAACAGCAAACGCTCAAAGCAGCCAGCCATGTGAGTGGGGTGTAAGTCAGGGCGTGGTGGTCTGCAGCGTTAACCAGCCAACCATGTGAGTGGGGTGTAAGTCAGGGCGTGGTGGTCTGCAGCGTTAACCAGTAAACAGCTCTGCAGAACTTCTTCTAAACAGACTTCCATTGCAGTAACATCACCCAGTGGTCTAGTACAGTGCTGCAGGTTCTGAAGGCTGGAACAACTACATGTGTAGGATCTCTCTTACGTCAGTGTATGTCCTGAACAAGCTTAAGCTAGTTGCTAGGTAGTTGCAATAGTGTACTTAGGCAGCTTAAAAGGTGTCCCAGGTGGTAGTTAAGGTGTTGCTAGGTGGTTGCTATGGTATCCATATTGATTGCTATGTGGTTGCTATGGTATCCATATTGGATACTAAGGTCTTGCTAGACTATTGCTATGGTATACGAAATGTTTGCTCTGCGGTTGCTATGGTATCCCAGGTGGTTGATGTGATGTTGCTAAACGTTTACTATAGTTGCTTTGATGTTGTTAGGTGATTGCCATGGCATTCAAGCTGGTTGTTAAGGTCTTACATACTGTTTGGGTCTTATTGTTCACATGCTCTGGGTAAGCAGCAAACGTCCCCAGCATATCTTCACACCATCACGTCAGCAGTGTGAATGGGGCAGTGGTGGTGGGGGAGGGGAAGTCAGGGTGTCTGCATGACAGTTCTCAGCTATAGCCAGTAAACAGCTCTGCAGAACTGCCTTTGGTGATGTGTTATCAGTGCTGCATTAACATCAGTGTATTAGTGTCGTGTCTGAAAAGGGCCAGGGACGTATATGTATGACTTCTCCAGTTTCCCAGGCTCCCTCTGTCGAGCAGCATTCAGCAATGGTAGATGTGGTTCTTTCTATGTGGAGTCTGAAATGTTCTTCCTGTCTCTGTGTGGGTTTCCTCCCACAGTCCAAAGTGGGTGAAGTGGAGATGCTGAATTGTCTCTAGGTGTGAATGTGTATGTCTGTGTATCTGCTCTGTAATGGACTGCTGGCCCATCCAGGGTGTTTCCTTCCTTCTGCCCAATAAGCTTCGGGATAGACTTCAGCACCCACATGACCTAGAAAGACACGCAGCTTAGACGATGAATGAATGGACCTTTGCCCAAAAGTAGTGTGTTTGTTTTTGATGGGCATATTAATATGAAATAATGCTGGATTTGCTGGAAGGTTTAGTTGAAGATACATTACACTGAGAGCTCTCCTTACACCACATGTACAAAGAAAATGACCCAGAGTCACAATATGGCAACAACTAGGTTTTTAATTTGCCATGAAAGTATTACGTTAAGTAGGTGGACTAGAACCTGCCAGTAACAGGTACACATTACTGGAATGCACTTCTGGTTGCCACCAGTGTTAAGCATCAGCTAGAAAAGGTGGGAAAAAAACTGGTGTAAAACCAATTTGAAACATTGTATGCACCTAAACCTTTAGTACATCGACTGGAATATGTAATCTGCCTGAATGTGTTAATCTCCAACCATTTCTCCATAATCTTCAAACATTTTGTGCAGCTTCCAACTTTCTACCCAGTCAGCCGCTGTCCATGGTGCTGAAACAGCATCCTCCAGTTTATCCTCAGCACCAGTGTTTTGTAATCATCTGGTCACAGAATTCCAGAATAATAGGGCCTTCCGCACGTTAAATGTGCATTTGTTTCTATTAGGATTGAAATATGAATTTTGAGAAATCCTCTAGAATGTTGAGAGTGCTGGACAGCTCCAAAAATAGTAATGTGACATTCCCAGCATTCCTTGATGACACAGGTTGCAATATGGAAAAGTAGTTAGGTGTGAATGATTGCTGTCCAAAGGAAAACAAGTATCTCCAAAATGGCTCACAGGAGAGGCCAGGATCGCATTTAATGCTAATGTAAGTCAATGGAGCCAGGCTTTTACCAAGCAGTACTGGGCAACAATGGAGATACATGTTTTCCCTTGGACAGTGATAATATGGTAATGTTTTAGACGAGGTGAATACACAATGTGCTCTATGTGAAGGTTTCCACTTAATAATTTCGTGATTTTGATTTTTGGAAACCAAAGTAAGTTGTTTTTAAGCAAAGCAATGGTAAACCCAGAGGACTGGATTTAAATACAGTTTAGTTAGAAAGCTGCTTATAGGACAAACTGGGTAACGTAGTGGAAGTCTGGACCTAATACGTAAATACATGAAACCTAAAATACATGACCTTCAGTCATCGTAGATATCATTATATGCTTGGAAATTGAGTGCATTATGGCCAATGAAAATGGGTGTTTCCAGAAAGAGAGCACCCCTCTGGTTCAGTTTTGGATACCACTAGATCTCCTGTATGTGTCCTGCAAATGTAAATGTAAATGAAGCCAGAGGCCCATTTTAAACTTACTGCAGTAGTCAACTAACTATCTAGTCCAACCATATCAACCGCAGAAGCTTCTCAAGTGCATCATGGTAAATGAAGCTAAGCTAATGAAGCTAAGACTATACAAGCTTTGTACTGAAGACCAATCATGACACATGTGATCAGTATATGTAAATGTACACATATGCTATATTGGCAAAAGTCTTCACTCACCCATCCAAACTGACCCATCCAGTCTGGGTTTGGCGTTTGCCAGGAGAACAGTACTTGTCTAACTGCATTGTGCCGAGTGTAAAGTTTGGTGGAGGGGGGATTATAGTGTGGGGTTGTTGTTCAGGAGCTAGATTTGGCCCCTACAGTTCCAGTGAAAGGAACTCTTAATGCTTCAGCAGACCAAGAAATCCTGGACAATTTCAGACACCCAACTTTGTGGAAACAGTTTAGGGCTGACCCTTTCCTGTTCTATCATGACTGCGCCCCAGTGCTGAGAGCAAGGTCCATAAAGACATGGATGAGTGAGTTCGGTGTGGAAAAATCTGACTGACCTGCACAACCCTGACCCCAATCTGATAGAACACCTTTGGGATGGATCAGAGCAGAGACTGTGAGCCAGGGCTTCTTGTCCAACATCAGTATCCATCACAAATGCACTTCTGGAAGAATGGTCAGAAATCCCCATAGACACATTCCTAACCCTTGTGGACATCATATTAAACTCTATGGATTAAGAATGGGATGTCACTGAAGGTGATATGCGTGTGAAGGCAGACGAGCGAATACTTTGCTGTGTGGTGTTTGATGGTCATTTAAAGAATCAGTGCTGTAAGATAATATAGATTATATGGTCCACTTCTTGTAGAATGCCCTTCTGTTAATGAAACTTAATGATGATTGTTTGACTGTAAGGGCAGGGACTGTGGAAGTTAATGAAGTTGTTTCCTGACCACAATGTTCTAAAATTATAAAAATCATTAGACTATTTTTTTTTTTAAACGGGACATAGTGTAGAGGACTTGCAAAAAATACCAAAAGTCCTATTTGTTTTTAAGGAAAACATATTATTTGATTTTGTTTACTTTAAGACTCAGTTTGAATATACCTGTACTATATTTTAGCAGCAGCACTCAAAAATACCAAACCACCTTCAAGCGATCAGCTCTGACGTTCACCCACGCTAGGGGTGCACCCTAAGGTTTTTTTTTTTAAAAAACCCGAGTCACTTAGTGCCACAGGACTGACAACTAACTCTATACCTGGGTTGCGATTTCCTTAGTAATGTTATACAGGTTTATAATAAAGCTATTATTACTTCTATCTTCTGTGCTATATTCGAAGTTTTATTATTACGTTCCTGAAGTGTATAATGTTCTGAATGATGATGAATTCCGATTGATCTAAGGGCAATATTTATTGCATCCACACATACAGAAGTAGGTCTCTGAGTACTTCGGACATCGTCAAATGAGCCCACCCCATGTTTCCATGTTTGCCATGCAACATGCTTAAGATTGTATCAGCATGGAGTATGTAGAAGGTTCCTAATGCGTTGTCCTGTGACTAATCATCCAAATGCCAGACTTGGAACATACATAATGCAGTTCCTGCAGATGCTGCAGATAGGGTGTTGACACGGTGGCAGGCACACCAGGCGCTTTTAGGACATGTGACTGTGATAAATTCTTCATCTTGGCTGCGGTGACCAGGCGGTGCTCAGCTCCCACACATGGCTCCATTGGTTATTATTCACCAAGACAAAAGCTGGACTCGTCACTAGAAGATGACCCGCTGTGCATTGCTGCAGTCACTCACATGCGACGTCTCGGCCTCGACCACACTGCAGTCTGTCGGCTATTGTTGACGTAGCGTGTTAAGCCGGCCAGTCATGTCGCGTAACGGGATCTATGTAGCATGTTTGCCAATTATATCTTTTACAGTCTGTAGCCTCGTGTGGGATGAAAGGGGGAGTGACTATGTTTCCCCTGTTTACATTTTGTTCGGGCCTCCACCTATGACCCATGTTCCACTTGGTGACTCTATTGAAGGACAAGCCTCCTGTCTGGTTATGCGTAGAAGGAAGAATGGCCACTGTCCCTCATGATGTCACATAACGAGGAAAGTAAGAAGAGCAGCGCCCTAAACTGTCATGTAACTCTCAGAAAAAAATCCTTTTTTTTTTTTTTCTTGACGGCTCCCATCAGGCTGGCGGTTGCATCACCTACTGGACGCCCGTCTCATCAGGATTTAAATCAGAGTGTGCCCCTCTCGACCACATCCACCAAACATGAAAACAATTGATGCCCTAAAAGCGATCCAATGAGAAGCTAAAGACACATTCTCATGTTCACTTGTGTCTGGTGTGAAATTGACGCGCACAAAAGAGCCAAGTAGAGTAGTGTAAATGATTTACAGGAGCTCATGAGACCACCATGTCATCGCTTGATCGTGGTTAGTGACATCTGTTATGAAGCCGGCTGATGAAGTCCTTAAGAGACAGAAGAGTTCCGCGTCTAGCGCGTGTAAAACTCAGCTCCTGTTGGAGGCTGCCACGAGACATTAGAGTGGTTACACTCCACGCTGAGACGCCTGCTACTCTTGAGAAGTTGGTTACTCAAGTAGCTGTCGTGGTATACAGGCGAGTGTAGTGCCCTGAGCTGTGTGGAGAACGGTCAGTAGTGACTGTGGACTCAGTGTGGGTGTAGTAAACTTAGTGACCATGTTGCCCCTGACTGTTTGTATCCTTCTCTTCATGCGCGCCTTCATGTCTCACTGAAGGTGATGACTAGTTTAAATGTAATCTTGCTTACTGAGATGCCTGAAGTCATTCAAATTAAGAGGATGTTTATGACCCCACTTAATGTCAGTACAGACACAAAATTAAAAGAACTGAAACTGAACAAATATGAAAATGAAGATTCATCTTTATGTACAGCAGCTATTTGTAATCATATATGTTATTATTTTATGTAGATGTGTATTCTTCACATTAATAGTACGAGGGATTTGGTTGAAAATTACTAAAAATTATATACTGACCTATATGCTACATATTGCATAAACCAAGCAGACAGCCTAATGATTTTCTATAGAATATGTGTAATGCCATTTAATACAGAAATATTACAATTTCATTTAAGTTATGTATCCATCAGTTATTCTACATATGTATCTTACATGTATATCTAGAAAATATATGCGATACGGTAAGTACGGAAATAAAGCAAGGAAACAGCTTATATGTTGGTATTTTTTTAAGTATAAAAATATTCTATCATATGTAACATACAGGTCAATAAAGTATATTATCATTGTAAATTTCCCCATTGTGGCGACAATAAAGGATTATCTATATCTTATACACATACCTCGAGACATGTATATCTTCGTATGCGAGTCATAGACGTATATGGTCTAAGTATATGAAATTTGATCCAGTTTTTAAATAGGTTTGTCATACACAGCTTTCACACAAATCCTGTACATTATATGTATTCTCTTTCATATGGGTTTATATTTCATATATGAAAGTCTCGTTATCGTACATGTGTGATATTTGGCCGTATGGGTGAAGAAGGTTTTCTTTCTGATTCAGTTAAACAGGTGTATAATCATCCAAATCTGCGGGTTTTAAATCACATATCTACAATATAAACTGTAGTGATGATGTCATACACAGAGTATAGAGTTAATCTGATCTTACTGATGTGTGTTTCTACAGGACTGCACTCCTGGAGAAACACGTGAGAACATGAACAACAACTACATAACAACAACAGCCTACATGAATATCACAGCACATACAGGAGGGTCAGTACTGCTGCCCTGCTCCTGCACTGACCTACAGACCAAACCTGAGGAGTTCATCTGGAAGAAAGAGAACAGAAACACACAGGAAAGAAAAGAGATATTCAGGGAGAGTGGTCAGTACAGAAACAGAGTTCAGCTGGTTAATGATCACTCTCCAGGAAATCTCTCTCTACTCATATCACACCTGACTGAAGGGGATGGAGGAGATTACGAGTGTGCTGTTAAAGGTTCACATATACTCATCAGACTCACTTTAGAAGGTAAAACACTCAGTTTATATTCTTACTGCATTACAGATCTTATTAATACATGTAACCATATAGAGAAACCAGCTGTAGGAGCTTTTTTTTTTTTTTTTTTTTAAGCACCGCCCCTCATCACTGTCCACCTGCACTCATGTGTAACAGTGTGTTGAGTTTCTAAATGTTAATGAGTTACACATCCTGTACAGAGACACACTTCTACACACTTATCTGCTGAACTGAACACACTGGGGGAAACGGTTTATCCTAGAGTTATGTTCTCATGTATGTTCACTTTGAAAATCAGGACAGTTTCACTGGAGATATTAAAATATGAATAGAACTGTATAATTTTTAGTTTATTAGCTTTATGATCTCTGAATGAGATTCACAGTGTTAATATTATGTGTAGCTGTGTGCTGTCATCTTGTGAGTATGTGTTTTTGTCAGGTCTGTGATTAACCTTCACACGTGCGTTTGTTTACACTTGTGTTTGTGTGTGTGTGAGTGCGTGAGTGAATGAGTGAGTAAGTGTGTGCGAGTGACCGTGTGCGTGCATGTGTGAGAGAGTGAGTGTGCTTATATGTGTGTGTGGGCGATTGTGTGATTGTGTGTGTGTGTGTGTGTGTGTGTGTGTGTGTGTTCTGGTAAATGTCCACATATGTCCCTCCCCCACACTAACACACACCTAACACATCTTATATGGTCACTTCCAGAGAAAAACAAGTATCACCAGAAAGGCAGCTGGTCCGTTCATCATGAAAGCACAGTGTAAACTGCAGCTGCTGTTTGGACTAAAGTGGAGATGCGTGTTTTTCACTGGACAGTGGGACGATTACCACAGAGTACAGATCTCTCAGCTCAGTGTGTTTCTGAGACTGTGTTAGAAACATCAGTAAAGTTAATATCAGGGAAACTGACTGTCTCCTGCAGATATGATACACATGCACACAGTCACAGTCCGCTTCACCTGCAGCTAATGATTCCTCTATAGTGACCCTCCCACACACAAATCTACACCCCGCACCACTCCACACACACACACCTTTAACTTACAAATAATAACATTAAATAGATATGTAAATTAAGAAAATGTGCTGCTTGTTGCTCGGCTGTTGCTAAGGTGCTTGTAGCTAGGTTGTTGCAAAACCACTCCAGGTGTTGCTAGGCAGTTGCTAGCTGGTTGCTGTGGTATTACAGAGGCTGATATGGTGTTGCTAGGCAGTTGCTATGGTATCTTAGGTGGTTGCTAAGGTCATGCTTTGTGTTTACTGTGATGTCCAAGGTGGTTGCTAAAGTGTTGCTAGGTATCGGATATTATGTAAGGTTGTTTCCTGAATGGGTGCTGGGAATGCTAAGTGCTTGCTAGGTGTTGCCTAAAGTGAATGAGAGTCTTGGGGAGGAAGGAGGGACATGTACATGACACATAGAAGTTTGCGGGTCAGTATGTCTGTGGATTACAGTTTAGGGATCTGCCCTGAATGAGTACCTGCGGTGTGCTGATTGTAGGTTCAATGAAACAGTGGAGTTTATGTAGAGCCCAAAATTAAATGGGACTCTATGGGTGGAAAGAGGGATGGGAAAGTGTGGGTCAGGTCAACATTAAATTCATGCTTGGGGGTCTCCTCCGAGTATGTGAAACGGTGTCTGTCTGTTGAGCAGAAGTACATTTTTCTAACTCATTCCATTATAATGGGAAATAAAATTCATAATTTAAGTTTTCCTTGAAAACACCAGATTGAAAAATTGTATGCAAGGACACCATTCCCGAGCAGACTGGAGTTGAAATGTTGTCAGTATCGCACTAGTGTAGCAAGAAGATGGATAAATATAGTTGTGTGCATTTGGCGATCAGTAATGACTTACCGTTCCTGGTAAACTACATCTTCCTTCCCAATACCACTTCCCACACTTCCTTATGCAGTTATTCTTTTAATAATGAGTGTATATATACAATCCATCTAATCAAGATACTCATTAAACATGTATCTGCTGTTCAGCTGTTTAGTCCCTCTGTGGTTGTGTTGTACTGATGTCTAGAGATACACGTCTCTACAGTGTAATGCTGGCTGTTCTGGTTAGTTACCGTGTGCGGTGTTCATGTTACTGTGTATGTACAGTGGTCCTGATCATGTGGGTGGTCTGTGTATATTTTGAGCCCATACAGTGAATCCACTACAGAACTGTGTCTGTGTTTAGTACAGTGCTGTCTGAAGGTCTGAAGGTCATGGTCCTCCAGTATGGTGTTTAGGTCTTGTCTCTTGTGTACAGAGATGTCTCTGGATGGTCTGAATGTGTTAGTGGTGTGATGCTGTAGATGATAATCTCTAAGGTGTTTAATGTGTATCTTGAACTGTTGTGATATTTTACACTGATAATGTTCCTGCCCTGACTATTACACCTTCTCTCTACAGAGGGACTACCTACAACTACAGCTACACCTACAACACCAACACCTACAATTAAACCTTCAACTAAACCTACAACTAAAGCTACACTTCCACCTCCACCACCACCAGCAAATACTACAACATCCACACGTTCTACTGAAAAGACTAATGGTGAGTACAGCGCACTGACTGCAGATGGATTTAAGATGCTGGTATTTATTATAATAATTTTTTCTTATATGAGCATAAAAGTGCAACAAGTTCAAATGAACGATGTGTAAAGTGAGTCCACCAATCAGGACACAGCAGTCATTTTGTTTTGGGCTTCTTTTAACCCATTGGACAGAGCTTGGTTCTAGCTAATGGAACCTTTTCTCCTTCAGTGTTCTGTGCTGATGATGATGTGAGTAGACGTCAGTGTCAGACTAATGAATGAGCTTCTATTAAAGACTGGTGGACTGAGAGACACTAGAGTCTCTTCACCTACACTGAGCTGATGAAGAGTCCTGTTCCAGAAATGATAATAGGACATCAGAGCCGTAATAAATCATGCTCCTGTTACTCTCCATACTTAAGTACATCTGAAGGTACATACTTTAATACAGTTACTCCAGTGGAGGTCTAAAGGGAGGAACTCCTACTGACACTGGAGGAGTATCTTACCCTGGGTATCTCTACTATAACTCAGCTACATGGTTTGTGTACTTGGTCCACCACTGGTCTTGTGGAAACTGTTGAGCTGCATATCTACAACTCCACTAACAATCTCACTGCTAAAGAAACACTCACTCGTGTCTGATATTGATAGCTGCTGGCAGCTACAGATGGAAAAGCCTAATGAGTGATGTACAGGGCGTGTCTAATTTTGTTGATGAGCATATGTAAATGTAACACATGGTTACTGGATCACTTGGTGCTGTGAGATAATCTGGATAATATGATTAATAACTCGTTACAGAGTCTCTGCCCTTCGTCCCCTTTGCCTTGGTGACGGTGATCTTCCTCCACATTGTAGTAGGTGTGGTCTACCGCACCAGGAGAACCAAAGGTACATACCACACACCATAATATAACCGTACTGAGCTTCTTGTGTGTGTTAATCTATTATGAATCTGACATGTTACTGTTTATCTCTGTCAGATCCTAGAGTTCACTACAGCACTGGTGATGGAGAAGATGGAGTGGTCGGTCTGGAGTAGTGCAGTTCTGCAACTCTGGTATGAATCCAACATCCATCATTCGAAACATCTCACCATCACCAGAATCACGAGGCATCTATGAAACGTCCATCTCCACACAGACGCTGTTCATGGTGCTGTTGTTTGGCTGTAGGTGCAGCAGCTACAGCAGGTTACGTCCTTCAGTAGAGCTGTGTCCTGAGCACAGTGTCCTGTGTACGGGGTGTGTTGTGGGCTTGTATATGTAGAGGTGTGTCACCATGTCGGTCTAGAAAGCAGCTGAAACGACATCCTCATATGATTTAGAGATTTAACTGGGAGGCAGTTAAAGCAGCGCTGTGATTGGAGCTGTGAGGTCTACTAGGGTGACCAGGAGCTCCTACATGGACTGGGGATCTGCATTACGCTCCAGAGCTGATCTTAGATCTCCCAACACTGGTCTTTTAAAAGTCCCTGAGGTTCACCATAGGAAAAGTGGAGAAGTGTCCTTTAGCTACGATGCTTCTAAACCATGGACTGCATTCCTCCTGGCAGCTACACAGTCCAGTTACAGTCCAGTCAAATATGTAAGCTAAAATGAAAAACACACCTTTTAATTTAGCTTCTACTTCACCAGATTTAAACTGTTTTTTGTCGTATTCATAAACTTTTACATAATTTTAATTCATTTTCTATTTTGTTATTTGTCATTTACCGTTAAACTTTTATATTTTAAGCAAGCTATTTTTACTTGACCAGTTTTACATTGTTTACATTGTGTTGTATGTGATTATGAGGTAAATTTGTTTAATTTTCTGTTTGATTATGATAATGATTTAACTTTTTAACTTGTTTAATTCAAGTCTGTGTAGAAGTTTGGGATGCGCTCTGTAGACAAACAAAGTCATGATATGTAACAAAGAGAGGCGACTTGTTGCCTGCTGGTGTAACACAGTGTAAGTGTATATCATGGCTAGTTGTATATATGGTATATAGTGTTAGTGGGCTTTAACGTTCTGTAATGCCCACCTGTGTTGTACCTTCCTGAAAGTGGTTTTGTAGTTTTTTGTAGAGTGTGTGTGTCCCTGTGTCCTGTATATTTGATATTCTTAACCAGACTAATATTATTTTTAATGCTACTGAGAAAAATCTTAATTATTTACTCAACATCATCCTGTAAACAATAGAAATCTAAATTAAAAACTAGGTGTGCTCTAACACACTTATCCTTTTTCAATAAATCATATTATCTAACTAAACCATGTGTGTTATTATTATAAGCATCCCTGTATTTAGTATGTGTTACAGGTTAAGGAACCTTGTGACCACAGGGTCGCCAGTTTGAGGCCCTGAACTGACAGGGTGCAGGAGTGAAGTACCTTTGAGCAAGGTAGCTACCCCTCAACTGCTCCCTGGGTGTCATGCAGAGGGCTGCCCACTGTTCTGGGCAAGTGCGCACACTGCCCCCTGGTGTGTCACAGCATGACTTGATTCATTCATGTTGGACTGATGGCAAACTTGATGCTAAAGTGACTCACTATCACCTCTTCAGGTACAGAAAGCTTTTACACGACAGGACAGGCTGGGTCTAGCTGGCTAGCATGCTAACTAACTTACAGTAGCTGTCTGCAACAGGAAAATTCACCCCACATATTTTCCTCTACGGTTAACAGCAGGCAGCTCTTCTGCATCAAGAACCCAGTTCCAGTAGCATCAGGAAGGTCCAGGCAGTTCTGTATGTGGGTAGAGTGCTCTCTGAACAGTTTACAGATATTGTGGTGGCATCTATGGGACTTGTTGACCCCAAAGTACTATAATCATGATCCTGGGAGAAGGTGCTGTCTCTCTGTCCATCCTCCTCACTGTGTGTTGGGTAATGTAAACATGTATGTACTGCTCTAGTGACAGGTGAGAGTGTTTTACTGAGAGTGAGGATTAGTCTTACAGAACAAAGCTGATCCAGATTGTTCTGAAATGCACCAGTAACTCATTCTACTTTGGAATGTTGTTATGGCATTCCAGGTGGTTGCTAAGGTGCTGCTAGGTGGTTGCTATGATATACTGATTGGTTGCTTTGGTGTTGCTAGGTGGTTGTTATGGTATTCCTGGTGGTTGCTGTGATGTCTCAGGTAGTGGGTATGGTTTTGCTAGATGGCTGCTCTGATATGAGGGTTGTTTCCTGAGTGGTTGTTGGGGGTTGCAGGTGTTTGGTAGGTGTTGTTCAAGATGAATGGGAGTGTTTGGGAGGAACAAAGGATGAATAAACCTCATATAGAGTCATGGTTGATGTCTGCAACATGACAACCCAAAGACTCGGAGCTTGATGGTCCATTTTCAGAGTGACAGTCTTGTAGAGCATTGTAACTGAACACCCACCGCTGAACTGGCCTTTATTACTGACCAACATGATATGTCCTATTGCAGCTGAAGGACCTTGTGGAACGCCAGATAGGAAGAACCTTTAGGACAGCATAGCCAATTGGTCTGTTTGCAGAGGGGGCTTTTGGGGTGTGGTTTGCAGATCTGTTTTTTAGGCTCCGCCCCCATGTTAGTGACTAGTTGTTGTTTGTGTGGATGTAGTCTTGTTGTGTTGAGGTTGAGACGTGTGTATGTGTTTATAGTGTTGGGTTGTGTTGGGGTTAGTTAGAGTGGGGTTCTGTTCATTACCATTAGAAGACTAGGTGGGCTATACACGGCTAAGTTCTGTTCAGCTGGTAACAGACAGTTAATGTAAATAAGCAGAACAGAAGCAGCACACATTCACTTCACACGTCCATCTACACTCTCACACATTCACATACACACAGCCCTGCTTAACTCATTACCATATGTGTGTGTGCCACACAGACACACATTCAGTAGTAGCTAAAATAATCTGATCTGATAGTGTACACACACACACACACACACACAGACACGAACACACACACACACACACACACACACACACACGCACGCACAGAAAGACATACATTCTGCATAGGTCCTCCGGACCAATCACTGGACCAGTCACCATATATGTAGTTGCTGTATGTGTCATTCTAGGCTCTGAGTGACCAGCCTTCTATTCAAGTTGTTCATTATGTGGCTTCTTCTGCTCTTCTGAATACAGACAGTAGTTTTTGAGCAATGTCACAATATTCTTATTAATATTATAAATATTCTCCAACTGTGTTTACATATTTTGACATTGGGTAAGGCCTCCATAAATTAATAAATGACACATAGAGGAGTGCAGTATGGATATGGATTACAGTTTGGTGACCTGCCTTGAGTACATGCAGTTTGGTGGCTGGAGGGTAAAGAAAATAATGGGGTTTGAGTAGGGCCAATAATAATTGGAACTCTATAGGAGGAACAAGGGACAGAGAAAATAAGACAAACGGATGAGTGCAGGTCAGATCAGCATAGCATTTGTGGTCGGGGGTCTGGTCTGAGAAAGCTGCATGCAAACTCACCATTCCTAATCAGATCAAACAGAAGCTGCTCAAGTCGTATCTCTAAATGAAGCATCGCTGCACAGGAAGCAGGAAATGATCTCATAACTGAAAACAGCAAACGCTCAAAGCAGCCAATCATGAGTGGGGTGTAAATCATGACGTGGTGGTCTGCATCAGTAACCAGTAAACAGCTCTTAAATGTCCCCAGCATATCTTTACACCATCACGTCAGCAGTGTGAATGGGGCAGTGGTGGTGGGGGGAGGGGAAGCCAGGGCATGTGCGGGACGGTTCTCAGCTATAGCCAGTAAACAGCTCTGCGGAACTGCCTTTCGTGATGCGTTATCAGTGCTGCATTAACACCAGTGTATTAGTGTAGTGTCTAAAAAGGGTCAGGGATGTATGTGGATGATGTCTCCAGTTTCCCAGGCTCCCTCTGTCGAGCAGCATTCAGCAATGGTAGATGAGATCGTGTGTTTGAGGGCTTGTATGAACTGGTAAATGACGCACCACAAAAACAGGAAGCAGCAAGCTCCCCCACACCCACACATTCTGCATAGCTAATTTAACTTTTAGGCCTCCTCTGGACCAATCACTGAACCAGTTACCATATACATCTTTGCTCTATACGTCATTCTAGACTCTGAGTGACCAGCCTTCTATTCAAGCTATTCATTATGTGGCTTCTTCTGCTCTTCTGAATACAGACAGCAGTTTTTGAACAATGTTACAGTATTCCTATTAATATTATAAATATTCTCCAACTGTGTTTACATATTTTGACATTGGGTAAGGCCTCATTCCCTAAGATAATTTTGATGAATGTGTATTTTTACATTCCTGAATTGAGGAAAAATGAATGAGAGTCTACGGGAACGAATGGGAGATGAAAAGAAAATGACATAAAAAAAAAAGAAAAAAAAAAAAAAAAAAAAAGTGCATAGAAAAAATGAATATGTAGAAAAAAAACATTAAAAATTTTAAAAAAAAAATCAAAAAAAAAAAAAAAAAAAAAAAAATGAATATAAAAAAAAAAAAAAATGAAGTGAGTTATGAATTGATAACCTTTGGTGATATGTGTGTGTCATGCCGTTTTTGTGGTTGTCAGGTAAAGGAAACAATAGTGTATGAGAAGGGCCAAAAACTCTATAGGAGGAACAAAAGATAGAGAAAAAAAGACAAACGGATGAGTGCAGGTCAGATAAACATTGCATTTGTGGTCGGGGGTCTGGCCTGAGAAAGCTGCATGCGAACTCACCATTCCTGATCAGATCGACCAGCAGCTTCTCAAGTCGTATCTCTAAATGAAGCATCGCTGTAGAGGAAGCAGGAAATGACCTCATAACTGGAAATAGAAAACGCTCAAAGCAGCCAATCATGTGAGTGGGGTGTGAGTCATGGCGTGGTCGTCTGCAGCGTTAACCAGTAAACAGCTCTGCAGAACTTCTTCTAAACAGACTTCCACTGCAGTAACATTACCCAGTGGTCTAGTACAGTACTGCAGGTTCTGAAGGCTGGAACAGCTGCATGTGTAGGATCTCTCTAATGTCAGTCTATGAAAAGTGTATGTCCTGAACACGCTTAAGCTAGTTGCTAGGTAGTTGAAAAAGTGTTCCTAGGCAGCTTGAAAAGGTGTCCCAGGTGGAAGTTAAGGTGTTGCTAGGTGGTTGCTATGGTATACGAAATTGTTTGCTAGGTGGTTGCTATGGTATCCATATTGGATACTAAGGTCTTGCTAGGCTATTGCTATGGTATACAAAATGTTTGCTCTGCAGTCGCTATGGTATCCCAGGTGGTTGATGTGGTGTTGCTAGACATTTACTATAGTTGCTTTGATGTCAGTGCGTGTGCATGACGGTTCTCTGCTATAGCCAGTAAACAGCTCTGCAGAACTCCCTTTCGTGATGCGTTATCAGTGCTGCATTAACACCAGTGTATTAGTGTTGTGTCTGAAAAGGGTCAGGAATGTACATGTATGACTTCTCCAGTTTCCCAGGCTCCCTCTGTTCAGCAGCATTCAGCAATGGTAGATGTGACCGTGTCTTTGAGGGCTTGTATGAACTGGCAAATGACGCACCACAAAAACAGGAAACAGCAAGCTGTCCCACACCCACGAGTCCGCACATGCACTGTGACATTAGATTGGTTATCTTTCGAGTGTTTTGAACTGTAGGCAGATCCTCTTATCCAGAGCAGCTGACAGTTTGATCATTTCTTACACAGGTAGGTGAAGGTAGTATTAGGAGTCTTTCCCAAGGTGTGGTACATACGACCCCATAAGAAAATAAAGCTGCTAGAGTGACCCAGCCAATCACCTGACCTGAATCTAACTGAACATCAGTGGAAGGAACTAAAGCTGAGAGTTTATAGAATCTTCCGGATTTGAAGAGTGTTTGTGTGAAAGAATGGGTCAAAATCACACCTGAGCAGTGCATGTGACGAGTTTCTCCATACAGGAGGCATCTCAAAACTGCCGTCACCAACAAACGCTTATTTACGAAGTATTTAATAAATGTTTGTACGTTTTTCTCTGTGGCATTTCTCATTATTACACATAACTGGATTGGATGGGTTGTTAGCGACATCTAGTGGGCGTTTGTGGAAAATGTTTATGTTTGAATACTGCATTAGTTAACGTGCATCTCCTCCAGTGTAATGCAGATGGTAATGTTGGTTAGCGGAAGTTAACAATCACACAGCGGTCAGCAACTTTCAACAGATGTTCACAGTTTCCAGTTAAATAATCTAAATCACTATTAATAATGTCACTTATAATATTATTATTAATAAATGTAGAGTCGTCACTCTTAAATTAAGGGTAATTATAGTTAAGTTGTCAACATGTTATTTATAAATGTTAGAAACAAATACAGACAGAGCTTATTATATTATTATTAGCTTGTTATTATATAATTATTACCTTGTCATTATCTGTTACTACATTGTAAATATCTTATTATTATTAGCTTCTTATTATCTATTACCTTGTTAATATTTTATTATCTTGATATTATATTATTATTATGTTGTTACTTTATTATTGCCTTACTAATATCTCATTAGCTTATTTTAAAATCTATTATAATTACACCAAGAAGGGACTTTGCGGCTCGGGCTAGGGTCTGGATCCTAGGGTTCTTTCTATGTGGAGTTTGAATGTTCTTCCTGTCTCTGTGTGGGTTTCCTCCCACAGTGAAGTGGGTGAATTGGAGATGCTAAATTGTCTCTAGGCGTGAATGTGGATGTCTGTGTATCTGCTGTGTAATGGACTGGTGGCCCATCCAGGGTGTTTCCTTCCTTCTGTCCAATAAGCTTTGGGATAGACTCCAGCACCCACATGACAGAGAAGAATACACTGCTTAAAACATGATTAAATGAATGAACGACTGAATGAATGGACCTTTGACTGAAGGAAGTGTGTTTGTTTTTGATGTGAATATTAATATGAAATAATGTTGGATTTGCTGGAAGGTTTAGTTGAAGATATATTACACTGAGAGCTCTCCTTGCACCACATGTACAACGAAAATGACCCAGGGTCACAAAATGGCAACAACCATGTTTTTGATTTGCCGTGAATGTGTAATTTAAGTAGGTGGACTAGAACCTGACAGCAACAGGTACACATTACTGGAATGCACTTCTGGTAGCAACCAATGTTGAGCATCAGCTAGAAAAGGTGGGAAAAAAAGACCAGAAAAAGTGGATCCACCTGAACCTTTAGTAAATCGACTGGAATATGTAATCTGGGTTAATTTGTTAATCTCCATCCATTTCTCCATAATCTTCACACATTTTGTGTAGCCTCCAATTTCCTACCCAGTCAGCCGCTGTCCATGGTGCTGAAACAGCATCCTCCAGTTTATCCTCAGCACCAGTGTTCTGTAGTAAACTGGTATTTGAGATTGGTAACAGATCAATACAGAATAGAAACTTCAGTTTTAGAACTTTCATCTCTCCCATCCACCATCCAATATACCCATCACAGAGGAGGAAATCAATAGGAATCAACAGGAAGTAATATAATATTTGTAAGGGCCGTATTCCACCTTTCCACTGTTTTAGCTTTGGCCCTGTCTATTGAAAGCTCTGTTGAGATGATATCCAGGTTAGAGCTCAATATTGTCTACTTCACCATCTTATGGGGTCCCAACATTCACTATACGTTTTGTTGCTGGTAGCTAATTGTAGAATTCTCTGCCAGACTGGCAAATGAATTACTTGAAGAAAAGAAAATAGTATAATGAGAATATAGGCCGCAGGTCCAAACATGCATTTGTTTCTATTAGGATTGAAATTTTAATTTAAAAACAGACTCTAGAATGTTGAGAGCGCTGGACAGCTCCAACAACTGGGTTAGGAGATGTTCCCAGCATTCCTTGAGAACGCAGGTTTCCAATATGGAAAAGTAGTTAGGTGTGAATGATTGCTGTCCAAGAGGCAAACAAGTATCTCCAAAAGGGCTCACACGAGAGAGGCCCACATCTCATTTAATGCTCATAGTAAGTCCGATGGAGCCAGAATTACAAGCTTATGGAATTATGTGTGTCGGGGTGTTGTTTCAGGAGTTGGACTTCAGACCCTTATTTGCTGGTGAAAGGGACACTCTAATGCTTTTCGCAGACCAAGAATTCCTGGACCAATTTTCAGACTCCCAACTTTGTGGTAACAGTTTTTAGGGATGGCCCTTTTTCGTGTTTTTCATCATAACTGCACCACAGTGCTGAGAGCAAGGTGCCCATAAACGGACATAGATGAGCGAGGTTTGGTGTGGTAGAACCTGCCTGGCCTGGCACAACCATGACCCCAATCTGATAGCGACACCTTTGGTAGGTATTAGAGCGTGAGGACTGTGAGGCCAGGCATCTCGGCTCCAACATCAGTATCCTCCATAAATGTTGCACTGTTTCTGGAAGAATGTGTCAGAAAATGTTTTACGTTGATGAAAAACATTCCTAACCCTTGTGGAAAAGCTCTTCCCAGAAAGAGCTGAAGCCGTTATAGCTGTAAAGGGAGACGGTGTTGAGTGTTTTTTTTTTTTTAGTTCATATGCGGGTGAAGGCAGACGAGTGAATAACTTGGCCCCTTATGTTGTGTGTTTTGGGTGTTTGATGGTTCATTTAAAGTAGATCCCCCCTCCCCCCCCGGCTGTTGGTGAGGAATTCTATAGATTATAGTGGTACCACTTCTTGTCACAATGCCCAAAGTCCTCTACCTTATGCCCCCCTTTTATCTGTGATGACTGCTGCAACACATCATAGTAGCTGTGATCTAATATACCCCATGGGACCCAACAAAAGGGTACAACCCACCTGACCAAGCTGCTGGAATATTTTTATACTATTTTGTTGTGTAACATAGTGATTTTTCTTTTTTTCTGCCTGAGATTTGTTAAAAATCTCCACCCATTTTTACATAATCCTCAGCCACATATTTTTAGTGTATTCTTCCAGGGTCACTGTCACGCATGAGTTCTGAAATGGTCTCCTCCGCCGCTTATACTCAGCACCCGTGATTTGAAAAAATGACCTGTTTTGTTTTGAGGTTTTGATAACAGATGCAGGTAACAGACAGGTTACCTTCACTTTAGAA
>JAMWET010006167.1:0-42500 GCA_024036415.1 Prochilodus magdalenae
GTCATAAGTTCACGCAAAGCTAGATGGCTAAAGTATGAATGAAGTGTTAATGTTATTTACACCCTGCATGTTCTATATGCATGTCTCTATACCTGCTGTGTGTGGTGCAGGCCAGAGGAGTGTGTAAGAATATGCTGCAGAATTATTGTAGTTGGACTGAAGTCGTCATCATCACACAGCTCTCTTAATGGAGCAGAAGGACTCGATTTTTAGAGTGTGATGTGGCATATACACCATTGTGTCACAAATGTCCTTTTATTACAGTTGCTTTTGGTAATTGTTTGAAGTGCTTTGAAAGTAAAATGAATTTAATGCCACACAACAACACAGAAAATGCAATTTATCTACAAAATAATTTTTGACCAAATATTCTGCTGACCTGACCTGTATGTAGCTATATTAGTCTCCACAATTATACAGTAACTGTAAATTAACCAGCAAAATTTTCACTGACTTGAAGTGCATGAAAAAAGAAAGACAATTAAAAGCTTGTAAAGGAGTGGTTGTCTACATGGAAGATCTACTGGGATCTACTTAAAGCCATAAAAACTTGAAAATGCAATTTGGCCAGGGATGTCATCCCTAAGTAGAATAGATTTGAAGTAGATATATGAACTAAACTTACATTAAATAATAAAAACATAAGAGTCAGAATATTTGTCTCCCCTTAATTATATGAACTATAAATCAAAAGCATTATTTATATTATTTACTGCATGTCTACAAATATAAAACATTATAAATAAACTGAAGACAAAAATATAAAATTAATATGCATTTTGTCTTCTCTCTCTTACTGGAACCACCTTAGTAAACAAAAGTTATGCTAGAGAATTTGTATTGTCTGTATAGGATGTTTAAACACAGTTCCATTTAAAAATCCTCATTTGAGTATGCTGTAAAATATGTAAGTATATATTCATTGTTTGCAGGCTAGCTGTGTGTAATCTTGGAGTAAAGACATGTGAAAATCTTGGATCACTTTTAAAACTGGAAAATTCCTCCCTGAAAGAGCTGGACCTCAGCAACAATGATCTGCAGGATTCAGGTGTAGAGCTACTGTCTGCTGGCCTGAAGAGTTCACAGTGTAAACTGGAAATACTCAGGTTAGTGTTTCTTTCAGTATTTTACTGAATGATAGAAATTAAGCTGTATTACTCCGTATTTTACCAAATACATCTGTTTTATATTGTGAAACATTGGGGTTCTACAAAATAAGAAATGGAAATAAATAAATAATTATATTTAAAAGTCCATTTCGATAAGGAAGACAATGTGTGTTCTAACAGAAGACTCCTACATGACAGGATTAGTTGAACATAATTTTAACATTTAAACATACCAGTCTCTTGCCAACTGTTTACACAAACCTTGGACCAAAGTAATTTTGTAAAATTAATTAAATGTAATTTACACTGTACATGTTCTATATGCCTGTCTCTATACCTGCTGTGTGTTGTAGGCCAGAAGAGAGTGAGAGAGTATTTAAAAAGCATAAAAGTTTCAGTATTGCTAAAACAAAAGATTTTTTAATTTTTTAAGTTAACTATATTGTGCTGTAAAAATGTTGTAGTTGGACTGAAGTCATCATTATACAGCTCTCTGAATTGAGCATAAGGGCTCACTCTGTGCCTGGCGTCATCTGCTTGGCTCGGCTCATTGAAAAAGAGCAGTTGAGTAAATTATGTGTTCTAAACAAATCATATATACAATGCTTTAATAAATTAAAACAATGAAAATAGAAAAATTAAATATATGGAATGATGTAATCAGGTTTTTGAAAAACGTGTATGTGATTGCAGTATAAAATAAAATATATCCCGTATGAACAATATGCGGTCCATAGGCCTGGACCAATGTGATTATTCTTAAGAATTTGCCATGATTACAGCTGAACACTAAGCACTACAAACTAAGTACTAAGGACTATAACTAGCATTATTAGTTGTTTAAGTGAGGCGTGAGTTAAAATGTATAAGATGGTTACATTCTTTGATAAAGGTGCAAAAACTGCTAATAAGGAAGCAATTAGGAACCATTTTGTGAACCTCCGTGGGAAAGTAAGGAAAGTTACTCCTGCTTCCTCCAAACGGGAATGAATTCATAGTAGCTGGTTCATAGTAGTCGATAATCAAATTTAAATTGTTTTTTTAAATGATAAATTTTATTCGCACAAGAAAAGGTGGGAGTGAGGGGTCAAATTGAGACCCCATCTAGCCCCAGGCAACTCAAGATTACTTTTAATAAATTAAATATTACCTTTTTAAGGCCAACCCAGGTTATTGTGATTATTTTCATTAAGTATGATGTAAATTCAATGTTCAATGTGAATTCTATTTGTTCAATGTATTAATTTTGCCACAACAGGAGGACACTTCATGTTCTTCATGTTAATGAATACATTATTTTGGGTTAGTTATTCAATATTTAATGTGAAGTGGTAATGAGAATGCCCACAAAAAAGGATTCATTAAATGGAACTGTTTTTATCATAAAAAGGATAATCTGTCATATGGAGTTAAATCTAGCACAATTCTATACACTGAGATTTGCCATTTTTGCCAGTTGTGTGTGAAAATATGTGTTTTAATATTTTGATCTGTTTGATCCCTCTCACTCTATAATCAAACTTTATTCTCCTCTCTGCAGATTGTCTGGGTGTATGATCACAGAGAAAGGATGTTCTTCCCTGGCTACAGCTCTGAGTTCAAACCCCTCACACCTGACAGAACTAGATCTGACCTACAATCATCCAGGAGAGTCAGGGGTGAAGTTGCTGTCTGCTAGACTGGAGGATCCACACTGTGCACTCAACACCCTCAGGTGTGAACAATTGTGTTCTGTGATGTGTGTCTGTGGGTATGTGGTAAATTCAGAATTCAGGGTGACTGAACAACTGAAGATGGAAATTATGAGATCCTTCTACACTTTAGACAGAGTTTTGCATAATGATGATTTTAGTTTATGTAGGCTGTAATGTCTATGACTGCAGCTCATTCTCTTAGACTGCTCCCATTCATCAAAACTACTGTCACCTTCTCACATATACTGCTCTCACTCACCTAGACTGCAGCTTACTCTTCTAGACTGCTCTCACTCTACCTGCCTGGAGTCTAGAAGAATATTAGAATTCTGATTACTTTCTTGATGTCCTCTGTGCTGTTTTAGGTCAGTATGCTTTATCTTCTGATGTATTACAGATTACTGGGCTCTGTTTCAGGTTTTTATTGTCTATTCATTTTATGAACAATATACAGTAATTTGGGTGTGATCTCACTGAGAGGTTAAGAGTTTTACAGTAAATTAACTGAGATAGAACAGGTCTAAGTCTGTTATTAAAAAATTACTGGACCACTGATGAGGTACAGCCCCAGGAGATCTGTTATAGTAAAATGATCCATGTTAAAGAGGTCAGGTTTAAGCAGATGAACATATTTCCTTGGGCCATGAGATGGCATTAGCTCCCTAATTCAGAACACGTCTTCAGAATAGGAGGGAACTCTGAGGGTAGGAAGTCTATGACACAGTGGAATATGTGAAGAAGTAGTGTTTCTGATTTCAAATACATCATATATATATATATATATATATATATATATATATATATATATCTACAGTATATATATAATTTTTTTTCTTGTTACAATATTCATAAATGATTATTGATTAATGATCAAATTTCATATCGTCAAATTTTGAACACTGAGCTTAATTGAGGCAGGGGAGAGGCCTGCAGTGCTTTCGATGTTCTGTGTTCTTTTGTGACCTCCTCAATGAGTCATTGATGAGTTCTTGGAGTAATTTTGGTAGACTGATCACTCCTGGGAAGGTTCACCACTCTTCCATGTTTTCTCTATTTGTGGATGATAGCTCTCACTGTGGTTTGCTGGAGTCCCAGTGCGTTAGAAATATGCATACAATATAGTATTTGATCTAATATAAATGGGTACTTCACCACTTCTCATTTCTCTGTCTATCTATAAAGCATGAAGTAGATTAAAGCCACATTTGCATCACATATTAAGTGTCTAAGCAAGGTTTCTGTAAGCACTATAATAGCTGGATCGAACTGCATGATCAGGGCTTTGTGCTTGTGGTGTTTATGTGGATAGGTCTTTTTTAAATGTTGATCTTATCAATGAGGATAAGATTATTTATATTTACAAAACCATTAAAACTGTCTTTCAATACTTGAGGGAAAACTGCAGTAGTCATTTAAAGTTCACAACAGATTAAAATACATTGTGACCTGTAATCCATCATTGAAAGCCTATTGTGGTAAATCCCATCATATCGATTGAAGAATTGGTGGCCCCAAAAGAGATGACTGAAAAAATGATCAATAAAAGACAAACTACTGGAATGTTAGGCTTTTTGAAACTATGAAGATTTAAAATCCAGTTGGAACATTCTGCACCCACCCCAGGGGCAGGGTTAGGCCACCGATAAAACATATTAGCCCTAGTCTTTCATGGAAGACAGCAGATATGTAAAGTCATGTTTTGTTGCAGTGCCTAAAAGACACATTTTTGCTGAAAACCTGCATGTGCAATGATTGATTCTTGCTACGAAGCTGCATTAGATGAAAGGGAACCTTAGGTTTGCTGAAGTTATGTGTTTTCTTGCGAGTTTGTGTTTTTGCTTGAAATATGATTGTAAAATGAAGCAGTGCGAAGACTATAGCGGCGTGAATGCATTTGTCAAATTCAACTATCTTAGTGCAAAATTCCTGGCTTGCAGCCTTATGTAAGATTAGCTAAAAATAACCAATGTTGATCAAGCTGATATTGGGTACAAATCCAAGTACCTACTTTAACTTGATGATAATATAAGCCCACCTTCTCACAACCATATTCAGACTCCCCCAAACTCGTCTGATGGCCCCTATATTGATGACTGTTGTGGAAAAGATGAGGAAGCTGAGACATGCTACTTTGTTACAAGCAGAATTAGGCCATTTTTACCTTAAAAGGCCCTGCAGTTACATTAAGGAACCAGTGCATCATTAACAGGAAGCCTGAGTCTAAAGAAATACAGGCCCCAGTGTTACGCATATGTCCAATACTATCCGAATGATCTGCAATGTAGTAAAAATATGCAATTTTTACTACATTTATTTATTTATACATGTATTTGCTCAGAGGTTATGTATTTAGGACCATGCCTCCCTGTTGTAGATGTACCAGAAACTGGAAAGCAGCTGTATGATGTTCAAGACTCCAAAATACTCTGGCACCAAATACAGTGGATGACAGCTGACTCATGGCCTCTGTTAGTCTTACATGCTGCCGTTATACACTGTTGTGCACCGTTAGTCTTTCATGTTGCTGTTACAGCCTCCACCAGCCTCAATTCATTTTTCGTGTTGCTATTTCTATCTTCAATTTCAATTCAGTTCAACTTTATTGTCATTATACCAATACAGGGTTGTACAGTATAACGAATATACACACAATGTGTGCAGACAGTACAGTATAGTATGTGTACAGGAGTGCAAAGAGTAAGCGCAGTATCAGTAAGTATGTGGTTTAAACAGTATGGATATATAAAGTGTACAGTGCAGGTGGGAAAATAGCAGCTTAATGTTCAGTAACAGCCAAATGCTTTGTACAGATGTTCAGTATTGATAAATAAATATAGATAAATAAGAACAGAATAAAAACAAAACTGGATGTTCAAGTATACAGGTTGGGTTAAAGTGCGGTGCAAACAGTCCTATGAGGTAGTAGAATTAGAAATCAGTGGCAGTCTTTAGTGGTGTAGTCATGTTCTGTTAGGCGCTGCTGGTGTGACCAGTTTGACAGCTCTAGGGTAGAAACTGTTCCTGAACCTGGTGGTTCTGGCTCGGATGTTCTGGTACCTCTTTCCGGAGGGCAGAGGTTGGAAGAGGGGATGGCTGGGGTGTGTGGGGTCTGAGGATATGTGGACTGCTGTCCTCAGACATCTCTTGTCGTAGATGTCCTGTATGGGTGGGAGGGTAGATGCGGTGATGTGCTGTGCAGTCTTTACCACCCTCTGCAGGGCCTTGCACTCAGCAGAGGTGGCACTACCATACCACACAGTGATGCAGCTTGTCAGGATGCTCTCCATGGTGGATCTGTAGAAGTTGCAGAGGAGCTGCTGTGGCAGGTTGACTCTCCTCAGCCTTCGTAGAAAGAGGCGTTGTTGGGCCTTCCTGACAAGGTGTGACGTGTTGATTGTCCAAGTAAGATCCTGGGCTAAGTGGACACCGAGGAATTTAAAACTGCTCACTCTTTCCACCAACGTGCCTCCAATGTTCAGTGGTGGTTCCAATAGTTTTGTGATGCCATTATGATCTTCACTAGACTCACTAGACTTCAGTAGACTGTTGGTCTGGTGTTGCTGTTAAACCTCCATTAATTACTTTCAAAATCATACCACAAATTTCTGTATTCTACTCTCTGTTGTGATCCACACCACGTCAGAATTCAAATTTGTTGTGGTTTAGAGCATTTTATGAGAAAGAAAATCAGCACGGCAACTACCTCAGCTGCAGGACAAGAACTACAAACATGCATTTGTAGATGGAATAGGGTTACATGTTAAGTGTTGTGTACTAAGTACCCAACAAAATAAAATGGTTTGTGGTAAACGAAGCTACCGAAATAGGCTCAGTAGGCTAGTTTTGTTCAACTTCATTTTCCACACCACCAACATTATGTTAACCCTCTTTTTGCTTGACCTCTTTTTCTTTCCATCACTGGAACACGTGGTTTTTACAACAACACCCCTTACTGGGCGTCTCGTACCACAACTCATTGAGGAAAAACTTTCAACTACAATACACCACATTCCTCCCCAGAAACATTTTTATCTTATAACATACCTTAGTGCCTTAAGAAGAGGAAGATACATGCATAAGTGTTGTTGCTATTACAGTCAACAAAACAAGACAGAACAAAAAAAATAGCACATTTGCTACTTAATATCTACCACATTTCCAGTCTTGTTCTTTATTTATTTACTGGTTACAAGTCAAGACGTTGGGGTCCCTTCAAATTCTAATAGGTCGACCCAATTCCTTAGGAGCACACACAGATGGAGACTCATTTCTTTCTCTGTCATTCACCAGTTAATTTTTGTTCTCTGATTCTATACTTCGAAAACCACATCCTGTATCCATAAAATCTCCCCAGGACCCATTGTCCTCCCAGTGTCTTTTCCACATTTCTTTGCCCTAATCTGATCCACATCTTTCTTACATCGTTTTCCTTCTACCTTTACAAGGTAAGTCACTGGACCTAACACTCTTTCAATTACTCCACTTTACCAAGCCTTTTCTTTCCCATCCCAGGTAAACTAGAACCAGGACCAATTGTTGTGGTTTGAAAAAGTGAACCTTCAGTCCCTTTTTATCCTTTTTTCAATCTGATTGTGTTGCTTTTTCTGCATAGAAGCAGAAAAATAGGGTGGTCTTGAGATAGCCTAGTACGTACGTGTCTTTTCAGGAACAGCTCAGCTGGAGTTTTGCCTGTTGTATTCTGCGGTGTGTTTCTGTAACTGAAAAGAAACCTGTCCACACAATGTTTCAAAGGAAGTCCCAACTCTTTCTGTTTTTCCAATGACTGTTTGAAGGTCTGAACCAGTCTTTCTACTAAACCATTCAAGGCTGGATGGTAGGGGGCAGATCTTACGTGCTTCACTCTATTTTTCTAAAGAAAATATTCATATACCTTAGACACTAGTTGAGGCCCATTGTCGGACACAACTACTTCTGGAAGTCCAAAAGCTGCAAACATTTCTCTCAAAGCCTCTACAATGGAACCAGCTGTTTTGTCTTTCATGACTTTTATTTCTGGCCTGCGCAAATAACCATCTGTCACCAGTAAGAAACGATGTTTTCCTTTGTCTGCAAAATCAACATGTATCCTCTGTTATGGATAATCAGCCCACTTCCAAGGGTACACAAATGCAGAGCTTGGGAGAGGTCTGTTCATCTGGCACACCAAACAGCTGTTTACCATTTCCTCAATATCTTGATCAAGATTTGGCCACCAAAAATGACTTCTAGCCAGTGCCTTACTCCACACCATCCCTAAATGCTGTTCATGTAGCTCCTTTAATAAAGAACTTCTCAATGTGGGTGGGATAATTACTGTCAAGACACAATCAAGGTCAAGAGCCTTTTTATTGTCATTTCAGCACAGTGAAATGAAATTACCTTTTTTCCAGAACAAGGGTGCCACATGGAACAAAACGAGAAAAAAAAAACAATACAGAAAGTGCAACGTGCAAGACAATAAATACAATAAATAAGACTCAGTTCTGGGCAGGAGCATAAGTGTAAGGTGCGGAATGTGTGGAATATATAAGAAGATAAATAGGAATAGGATTAGACTCAGGATGCTCTCCACGGTCCCTCTGTAGAACAGGGTGAGGATTGGAGGAGGAAGATGAGCTTTCCTCAGTCGCCGCAGGAAGTAGAGGCACTGCTGGGCTTTCTTGGCTATGGAGCTGGTGTTGAGGGACCACGTGAGGTTCTGCGTGATGTGAATGCTGAGGAACTTTGTGCTCTGGACGATTTCCACAGCAGAGCCATTGATGTTCAGGGGGGGCGTGGTCGCCTCGCATTCTTCTGAAGTCAACAACCATCTCTTTAGTTTTGTCAACATTCAGAGATAGGTTGTTGGTTCTGCACCAGTCCGTTAGCCGCTGCACCTGCTCTCTGTATGCTGTCTCGTTGTTCTTGGTAATAAGGCCCACAACTGATGTATCATCTGCGAACTTCACAATGTGGTTTGTATTGTGCTTCGCAGCACAGTCATGAGTCAGCAGAGTGAACAGCAGTTGGCTTAACACACAGCCCTGGGGGGCACCAGTACTCAGTGTGGTGGTACTGGAGTTGTTGCCTATCCTGACTTATTGTGGTCTATCAGTCAGGAAATCCAGGAGCCAGTAACAGAGGTAGGTGTTCAGGCCCAGCACGCCTAGTTTTCTAATCAGGTGCTGAGGGATGATGGTGTTGAATGCTGAACTGAAGTATATAAACAGCATTCTGACGTAGGTGTCTTTATTGTCCAGGTGGGTGAGAGCTAGGTGGAGTATGGTGGTGATGGCATTGTCTGTAGAACGGTTGGGATGATACGCAAACTGCAGTGGGTCCAGAGAAGGGGGGAGCAGTCCTTTAATGTGCCTCATGACGAGCCTCTCGAAGCACTTCATGATGATAGGATTGAGTGCAATGGGACGGTAGTCATTGAGGCAGGACACAGTGGACTTCTTTGGCACATGATGATGGTGGTGGTTTTAAAGCATGTTGGGACGACTGCAGTGCTGCATCTGACTCCACTGTGAGTTCCTTACACCTCAGTCAATAAGGTTTAAGTTGTTCCTCTGCTACATGCTTCAGCCAACCAGTCAGTGTAAGATGTCTTCATTTTGAAAGAACCTCATCTTTTGCTGTCTCTTTTCTAATGTCATTTGCTAAGACTGGAAGTGCATCTATCCAAGAGACTCTCCACTCTGGATTGCTAAGTACTTCTTCTCTGGTTAAAGGGAGCCTAGATAACACATTGGTATTTGCATGTTTTTCAGATGCCTTTTACTCAATGTCATAGCTGTAGGCTGACAGCAGCAAAGCCCATCTCTGCAATCTGGCAGCTGCTAATGCTGGTACACCTGTTTTAGGGCCTAAGATTTTGACCAGAGGCTTGTGATCTGTGACTAACCGAAATTTTCTACCATACAGGTATTCTCTAAACTTTTGCACACCAAAAATAATTCCCAAATCTTCTTTCTCAATTTGGGAGTAGTTTAACTCTGTTTTGTTTAGGGTACGGGAGGCATAAGCTATGGGTTTTTCTGACCCAACTGGCATCTCATGGGGGATTATGGCTCCTACCCCATAGGCAGAAGCATCGCATGCTAACATCAAGGGAAGCTGCGGATCAAAATGAGTTAGCACTGAATCAGAAGATAATGCTGCTTTGGCTCTCTCAAAAGCTGCTTGGCAGGTATCTGACCAATGCCAAGATTCAAGGTTCTTTTTGACAAGCTCGGTTAAAGGCTTCACCAAAGTAGACATGTTCTTTATGAACTTTCCATAATAGGACAATAAAGCTAAAAAAGCCCTGAGTTCTGTGACATTTTTTGGCATGGGAGCCCTTTCTATTGCTGCAACCTTTTCTTGCACAGGTTGCCTCACTGGTAACTTGATTCACCCGAGACCAGTCTAGTTGTAAAAACTGAATCCAATTTCTGCCCATCAATGCTGGACCATTCCCCTTCGACACTAGTACAACTAAGTGCTGAGTCTGATCACCGCACTGCACTTTCACTTTGAACTTCCCCAATAAAGGAATGGGTTCTGCACTGTAGGTTTTTAAACACACCTCACACGGCTCCAACAGACTAATCACACCAAACATGAAATACTAGTTTTATTTAAATTATGAGAGCTACAGGCTTCAGTAGTGTTTATATTTGGTGTTTACGTACTTTTATTTCTTTTGTTTTTATTGATAGGTAATTTAGTTTTGGAATATCAATAAAGACAAAGGAAATAGAAGTACATAAACATTACCTAACTCCATATCCATAAATATAGATAAACAAATGTTGTTGTGGGGTCTTTTGTAACCTCTTGGATAAGTCGTCGCTCTTTTACCAAAAGGCTTTGCATACCACCACAGAAACCAGAAAGCAAACATCAAAGAAGACTACCAACTACACAGAAATACAGTAATAATAATTCATTACGGAGAGAAAAGAAAGAAGCCCTCGGTGAGCAAGCTGAAGGCGACGGTGGCAAGGAAAAACTCAGTCAATTTGGAGAAAGAAACCTTGGGAGGAACCAGACTCACACGGGGGGACCCATCCTCCTCTGGTCAAAACTACATTTTGAAATTGTTTAAAGTAACATTATGCTGATCTGCTACATACTGATCTGCAATTGCCTTTTGTGCAAATGTTCTTGCAAGAGGGGGTTTAAAACTTATTGATTCAGCAGACTGGCACCTTTTCTACACTATAGCCGTCAGCACTCTGCGACCTTGCTCAGAGTTTAACTGAAATTTCCCATACTGAATTGTTGCAATGGTATCTTCTCTCTACTGGTGTTTGAAAATGCAGACTGCATGACTAGGTGCTTGATTTTATACACTTGTGGCAATGGCATGGAATGAAACACCTGAATTCAAAGTTTAGGAGTTTGTAATGAATAGATGCTGCTGGCAAATGAGATATGAAACCGGTGTATAGCTACTTGCCCTGTCCTCCATAGAGTGTAATAGAGACTATTTATTGGGCAGTGGGGCAACCACACGTCATTCATCACAATCCAGGATAGCAGCTGTGGGATAGAACACACAGGCTACAACCTGGAGAAACCACCTCGTGTGCATACCTATACATGCCTCTACTCTCTCACTCTCTCTGAAGCGCATATGCCTAATCCAGGGCACCTATGGATTGGATTGGATGGATGGATGGATGGATGGATGGATGGAGGGATGGAGGGATGGATGGATGGATGGATGGATGGATGGATGGATGGATGGATGGATGGATGGATGGATGCTTTATTGATCCCAAAGGGAAATTCAAGAAATTGGCCGTTACAAGTTCACAAACCTTTTCCACAGTGTATATGTCTGCCACAAATCAAGCACAACTGCTTTTACCCAGCTGGTTACTGTTTATTTATATTTACTTACCTTCAAATATCCAGCCAGACCTGGATCAAAACTCCAAGAAGACTCTCAGGTTTCTGAAATCGCATGCCTGACTGTTCAAGACCGTCACTGTCATGCTGCGGTCAGATTCCTCCAAACAGGCAGATCAAGGAGTGAGTGTGGGCTTTACAGAAAGATGGTTCTCACTCCACTGTAACTGTTAATTCAAAAACACAAAGATAAAAGGAAATAAAAAAAACACAAAAATTATAACAGTTTTTAAGATCTTAGATGAAATAGAAGTGACTGCAAGCAATTCAAAATTGTTTATGGTGCCCTGTCACAGACTCCACCCACTCACAGGAGTGAAGATGACCCACACATTCCAGAAGATAGTCACAGTTTTATTGCTCATCTAGTGAACTTTTAAAAAACCGACAAAGTGATTATTATACAAAATAATTAAGATTTGAAAGAATATTTCTCGCATAACAATATCACTGCTGAACTGAAGTCCTATATAAAGATATATTTTTAAATCCAAAAGACTTTCAATAGAAGTATATGAGCCGAATAACACATTGATAAAAGCAGTAGTGATCTAGTCATCAGTGGATTCACAAATAGCTAAATAATTATCATGCTTTCATATTTAGTAACTTCTCTTTTAGCTGAGGTCCATATTTCAGGATATTAACCATGTATAATATACTGCATATACTGACTCATCATACATCATAATACTTGTCATGGTAAGAAAAGTAGAGAAATTACCAGGATGTGGTCTATATTCTGACTATAGCAATATTTGGTGAGGAGAGAGAAAGATACAGAGAGTGAAAGAGATGGTGAATTATGTTAATGTGTGTGTGTTACACACACACTCACACTCACACACACACACACACACACTCACACACACACACACAAACTCACACTCACACACACACAAACTCACACTCACACACTCACATACACACACACACATACACATACACACATACACACACACACACACACACACACACATACACACACGCACTCACACACACACACATATACACACACACACACTCACACACACACACACACTCTCATATACTTGCTACATTGTGGGGACCCACCCTTTCCCCAGGGAAATTGTGAAACATAATTTTACTTTAAATGACCAATATCTCATCATAATGGATTCTGCCCTGACCTGAGGGCCACCTGCTTTTATTCTTTGTAAGTGTAGAGTATACAGTTGTGTAGGCTATATGTTGTTCTTTCCTGAGGTCCGTTAACCAGCCCTTTAGGAGTTAAATATGGATTTTTGGAAACCCATAGAATCGCACAGTTAACTAATAAAAAAAAACACGCAGTGACGCAGTGCGAGAGACAGCGCGAAGCAGAGAGCAGTCTCACAGGCTTTTAGGATATAAAAGTTGTAAGAACATCTCAGAGGAGAGTAGAGGTGTTCTGGTGGTGCTCAGTTTGCTGTTTAACAAGTGTCTCCACTGACAGAGCCATCTCTAAAGACTTGCAGTGTCGGAGTGTGTGTAATAGCGGCCGAGCTAAACTTTGTCAGGGAGCAGGAGTATTTTCGGAGCTGCATCAGTGCTGTGAAGCATATTGAGGACCCTCTGCGTGCTGTAAGTCAGAGCCAAGCGCTAAACTCGTGCTAATTTACCTCTTTAGAACTCTTTTGCTGTGTTTCCAAGCCACCAGCCACTGAGGCTAGGCTAGCTGGGTTTTCTGAGGACGCAGGACTGAGTTTGTGCTTAAAACTCAGGGCCTGCTCTGGGAATTTTATTTTGTGCATGCGGACACTGAGAGCTGTGGTTCGAGCCTGTCAGTCAGCAAAGCTGTGAATGTTCATCATGGTCAGAGACATGGACAGACTGTTTTTTTTCCAGAGCGGAGAATTACTCTTGGGGGGCAGGGTGGCAAACTCACGTGCGTGGCATCGGGTACTTTGTTTTCTTACAGAGACTGCACACGGCACTTCCAGTAGCTGCTCTTCTTCAGCTAGTGTCAATCAGACGACATCCTTCCAGCGCCTCCTCTCGTCGGTTTAAGGGAAGAACCAAATTGATCTCCCTACTTCTAGTCTTGAGAAACCAAACCAAAAGACTTCTTTGTGAGAGACACGTATATTCAGTGCAGCTCAAGTGGCTAATATGCTACCGGATGGACAGAGCGCTCACTGACGCAGGTAAGACCTGCAGCGGTGGGCTCTGTGTTTACATCAGTGATGCTTGGTGTCTGCTTGATGCCTGCTGTGGTCTGCAAATACTGCTCACTGTTAGTGGAGATGATGGTTATTAAGTGCCGACCGTTCTATTTACAGAGGGGCTGTTTATATCCCTCCGAGCTCAGTAGGACAGTAGGAGTGAAGTACTGAACAAACTGTATCAACACATCAGTGAGCAGCAGACAGCCCACCCAGATGCTTTTCTCATCTTGGCTGGGGATTTTAACCAGGCAGACCCAAAGCGTTTGTTTCCTGAACTATATCAATACATAGAGTTTCCAACATGGAGAAACAACACACTAGACCAGGTCTACACCAGCCAGAGAGGAGCTTACCTGTAGAACCCTGATGGCAACATTCTCCCAGGGACTCCGAACCCGTCGTAAATGCATACAATCTGGGAACGCAGCTGTTCCATATATGATAAACTTATAACACTTGTATACATACATATACAGTATATACTTATATAAAAACACTGATATTCAACAGGTCCACAGGCTCCTGAAGGCTAAAAATGCTGCCTTCACAGCAGGAGACCAGGTGGGCCTGAGGACAGTTAGGACCAACCTGTTCAGTGGCATCAGAAAGGCTAAGAGGCAGTGCTCCAGGAGGATAGCCCAACGCTTCAGTGACAGCAGAGACACACAGAGGCTGTGGCAGGTAATACAAGCCAAGAAGAGCTAGAGCCCCCATCCCCATCATGTGCACCTCCTACAGAGGGGCCATCGAGAGCATCCTGACCAGCTGTATCACTGTGTGGTACGGGGCCTGCACAGCATCCTGCCGCAGGACCCTCCAGCTCGCCGTGAGAGCAGCTGAGAAGATTATTTGCACCTCTCTCCTCTCCCTTCAGGACTTGTACAGCTCCCGCTTTGGCAGGAGATCCTACCCACCCACTACACACCTTCTTCAATCAGCTGCCATCAGGGAGGAGACTGCGGAGTCGCAAGGCTAGGACCAGCATACTGAGGAACAGCTCCATCCACCAGGCTGTCAGGATGCTTAACTCTCTCCCTGCTCTACCCCCAACCCCACCAACTTCTGCCCCCTGCATGCACAATCTTAGTAACCTGACCCCACCTCCTCCATCAGTACCAAACTGCTCTGCACTCATCACTTTAAACAGCCTTAATGTTTTTCAAACTACACTACCGTTTATACTGGCCCTGTCATTCCACTTTAACCCTCCATATTAATTCTGATGTCACTTTATCGTCCTTATTATCTGAAACTTAGCTTTTAGGGATGAGCATGTTTCTTAAAAAAATATTAAACTGTCTTTGCAATGCTGTGATGCGGATTAGACAGATAGAGGAGTGAGGGTCAGTACAGCTGTGGATTAGACACATAGAGGAGTGAGGGTCAGTACAGCTGTGGATTAGACACATAGAGGAGTGAGGGTCAGTATGACTGTAGATTAGACACATAGAGGAGGGAGGGTCAGTATGACTAGATTAGACACATAGAGGAGTGAGGGTCAGTACGACTGTGGATTAGACACATAGAGGAGTGAGGGTCAGTACGACTGTGGATTAGACACATAGAGGAGTGAGGGTCAGTATGACTGTGGATTAGACACACAGAGGAGTGAGGGTCAGTACGCATGTGGATTAGACACATAGAGGAGTGAGGATCAGTACAGCTGTGGATTAGACACATAGAGGAGTGAGGGTCAGTACGACTGTGGATTAGACACATAGAGGAGTGAGGGTCAGTATGACTGTAGATTAGACACATAGAGGTGTGGGGGTCAGTTTTGACTGACTGTAAAACTGAATAACCTGGTGAAGAGGAATTGTACGTACGGGGATCATAAATACAGATTATATTCTAGCGGGTTTATCTGGAGCTCTTTCTCTACTCTACATGGAGGTTACCTGAGGAGCTGGATCCTGTAAACTAGGCTACATATAACCAGCTACACCAACAAGTCTGGAGTCATGTGGACTTTTGAAGGACTCACAGTGCAGCACTGGCGGCCGGTTCTGTAATGATCTGGTCTGATTTACTACAGAACATGCACACCACAGCAGTCCGTCTGTTAACAAGGTAGAGACGGGCTCAGCACGGTCACTAGCCAGCGGGAGAAACCGAGATCAGTAAACCTCGTCTCAACTCAGAGAAGCAGACAAACAGCTGATCAGACGTGTTTAATCTGATGATTAGTAGTTTAACATTTATTAACTATGATTAAAGAGAAATACAGCAGCTTAATAAGCCCATCCAGACGGAGAGGAGGAGGAGTTACTCCAGAGCGGACAGTGCTGTGAATCTAATATCCACATTATAAACAGGACGCAGTTCAGATCTTTCACTGTGGGCGGGGCCAAACATACCTTCCCATAACTCTGTTGGGTTTGACTGTTAATGTAGTGGAACATCACTGAAACTCGGATCAATGGATTTTCTGATTGGAGATGATAAAATGAGTGAATGGTCCAATCTCCATACTGAACAGCTGAAACTGATCAGACTGATAAAATTCTGAGGTGGGTAATCAGACCTAGGGTGTGGAAACGTTTCAGTTTTAGAAAAGACAAATCCTTTACCCCTAATTAATAAAATGTTCAAATTATATTTTATTTGTGTTCGTTAGTTCATAGAAACATTACAGTGTATTAAACCAAACCAGTATCGAACCGGATCATGGAAAACTAAGGTATTAATAATGACCGTATTACTGACTAAAGAAAATCTATGTAGGTTCGTATCGGGATGACTCTGGTGATGTACACTCCTAGTAGGTATGTAGTGATGAGTGAGTGAGGGAGGGAGAGAGGGAGTTTGGTAGGGTACCTGGTTTGAGGTACAGAATTGGATCAGCCAGTCAGAGGGAGCCTGATCTGCTGCACCATGTAAGGCAGGGTAGGTCATTAGTGTGCGGGTGAAAACCAAACAAAGTTCAGCTTCACATAAAAGTCAGTTCTGACTATGTACCAGCTTTGGCAGTGTGTGTCTCCATGGGATTCATATAACCTGGACCATCTCCTAATGTTCCAGATGCTGCTTGTAGCCCTGATGATGGAGGATATGAACTGTTCCTCCACTGTTACGACTGAAGGGCTGATAGACTGATGGACAGAGTGAACTATTTTATCTGGAGGAACGTTGATAAAGAACCAAACCGTTAATTCTGTCCTCTTTATCTTCCAGTCTAACAGTAAATGACCAGAACAGAGCTATAGTCAGAGGATAGTCACAGTAACACATGAGAGGGAGCGCTAGAACTCGAGCTCTCTCACGTCAGAGCTTAAACCTGACTATAGTGTTAGTGTGGGGACAAACATGAAGGAGACCTTACGGAGGACTGGGGACAAAACAAGACAAACAGAGGAGTGTGGGTAGAACAACACTGAGCTCGTACTCGGGGGTCTGTCCTGAGATGGTGTACACTGTCCATTTAAAAATAAACAAATAAATAAATAAATAAATAAATAAATAAGTTAGATAGATCGCACATCTGTCTGAGAAGTGTTCCTCATGTTTTGGAGTACTGGAGCAGAAAAACAATACTGATTGGGTGATTACATGTCAATCAAGGTTTCCCCTGTTCTGATTGGTTGGGGGAGAGGGAGACCGGAAAGTAAACCCGAGAGTAAGTGCAGTAACAGTGAGTGTAAGCAGTGTACAGACCCTTTTCATTTATTAAGAGGGTTTATAAACAGGTTATAAGATCTATTTTCTCGGTAGAAGCGGGTGTGTTTAAGCTACAGCCGGGTTTAAGTCCTGGATAAGACGCGGTGGTTAGCTGCTGGAGCTAGCTAGCTACTTAAGTGGTGTGGTCCTCGTGCTGCAGTCTGTAGCTCACGTGCTCATGGACTAGCTCGCTCTGCCTCGTTCAGACTGAGTATCAGCCCGAGAGCCGAATCATTTGAGTGAACGTACTGAATCGAATCACTTCCTCAGCTGATTCGTTCCTTTCTCAGTTCAGTAGTTGAGCTCAGCAGCTATGGAGGACCGAATCTGCCAAAATAAAAAATAAATAAATAAATAAATAAAACACTAATACTAAAATTAAAATGGTAAAGAAATAATGACGGTAAATCTAAAAATAAATAAATAAGCCTAGAAATAAGTATATCAATAAATAAAAAACTTAAATAAATGTGCAATGTGTATTTATTTTGTTATTTGTGTTACTTAATGAACATTTAAGTACTAATTATTTATTAATAAATTCATTTATTTATTTATTTTTGTTTTTCCTTACCCTTATGGTAATAAAGGGGCTGTCAATCCATGACGTCAGTGTGTCTTAACGTTCCTATTGGTTGATCGACAGCAGATTCCGTAGATCGATTGTCTTGCTCCGTCAGCAGTAACTATGAACAACACGGTGCGCTAATGTCTGCTTACAGGCAACAGGTAGCAAGAGACCTGAGACTCTTAGCTGACCCTGCTGAAAATGCAAGTGCAGATGATTTACTCTTTCGGGTGGAGGCTGTGGCTGACAGTTTGTTCCATTATGCTACATCTTCTGATACAGAGATCGACCCCATAGTGTTTGGAGGAGGTAGTTCATCGTCTTTCCCTGCTAAATTCAGATCATGCAACACCTGAAAGTTGCCTCTCTGAGCAGATCCGACACTGACCTGCGCCCCGATATTTGTCCTCTCGGAGTCTTTCACCCGAACGCATAGCCAAGCTACATAGCTCTGCTCGAAATCAACTCCTGTCGTTCTGCACTTGATTGCTAAGCCTGAACATGAAAAACACGCCTCCTCATTATCATATAAAAGAAGAAAAACAGAAATAAATAAATTAATTAATTAATAAAAAAAGGTAAAAATAATTAAATGTATAATTAAATTATATTTTATGTAAAAATAATATGTATTAAATAAATAGATTTGAAAATTACCATGTTTAAATAATATATTCAGAAAATATATATAAAATGAATGGAGACATTAATAAAACATTAATAAACAGTACAAGAATAAATAAAATGAGGAATATATAAATGCAAGAAAAGGAAATAAGCGTATAAATAAAATCAAAGCAAGCAATATATACAAATTCTAGTTATTTTTATTTAAATGTTAATTTTATTTAGTCTTTTATTTATTTATTTTTAATTTTGGCAGATCCGGTCCTCCATAAGCAGCGACCGTGCAGGCCGGCAGGGGAACTGCTGTGTTGTCTGTGAATCACTGAATCACCCGCGAATCTGGTGGCGGAGACTCTTATTGCGAGGGAACTGTGCTTGCTCAGTGATTCGTTCACTGAACTGAGGGCTCCCGTTCACTCACTGATTCGTTCACTGAACGTACTGACACTGTGATTCACATTCGCGCTGCCACCCGGAGAACTGATGCTGAGGACGTGATTCACGTTTGCGCTGCCACTCACTCACATGGAGTCAAGCCATACAAACATAAACACACACCTCCCCCTTGTTTTAACAGATTTAGTTTCTAGAAACAAACTTAAAATGTCATGTAACAAGTACTGTATAAAACCAGTAGCAATAGAAATAAACATAAGTGAGTGATTAATGGCTGAAAAAATTGTGGTAGAACAAAAATGTCAAAGTTATGAATAGAATTAAAGTATGAGAATTGCAGAAAAAATATGAATGACAGCTTATTACACATTTCAGATTATGGCAACAAATATATGAATAGAAGAACACAATATGATTAGCAGAGCAAAATTGGCAAAAACAGAATCAAGTACAAAATAAAACAACGTTAAGCTTTTACTCCAAAGGGTATTATAGTTGTTATTGTTATTTTTATAGCTGCATTGTCATGTGAGAATACTGTCTGTGATTTTGAAGGCAAATTTTCACTTGCACTGTCACATCCAAAGAAAGTCATGAATCTGTCAATCAAACTTTGGCTTTCAATTAACACCCTCTCTCCTGGTCCCGGAAGCAGTGAACGACGCTATCGCAGTTCGGAGAGCAGCGCGAGCGCGGGGCTATTTCTGTAAAAACAGTTTGAAGTTTTAAAAGTTCGGGGTTTTTTACAAGCACCAGCCTGAGGAGAGCTGTGGAGTCCTGAGGACTCATTTAGCTGATTCCCAGGGATATCTGAGTGAAGAACCGGCTCAGGAGGAGCTCGGCTGTAGCGCGGCGTGTGTAATGGCTATGCTAAGCTTTATCATGGACGGAGAACGTTCGAGACTCCGTCTACCGTGAGTGCAGTGGTGGACTTTATAGCGCTGCTATGAGTTTTACTCTTCAGTGCGCTGTTCTTTTTTTTTATAATCAATATTTTATTTTCATTTTCTTTGAAAAGTTAAACATACTGTAACGGTGGTATGGGAGGGATGTTCAGTTTAGCCAATCAGAATCCAGCACCCGGTATATATAGGTGGTGTCAGACATGTTCCGGCAGACGCAGTTTGTAGAGACTTGCCGGATGGCCCTAGCATTGAACCGCAGTGAGTTTGGGTGCTGGAGCTAGGCAGTCCTGAACTGTTGTTATGCCCTCGAAAGTCCTGACTAAAGGCTTGAAGTGAACCCTACCTTGTCGTGTGCCCTTATTCCACACCTCCACTATCGCACGCAGCCAAAGAACCGCAGCATCTCCGCCGGACGAGCAGCAGGTCAAGCGGCTAGGTGAGCCCCCACTGTCCGCGATAGCGGGTTGCTAACGCTCGCGGTAAAGTGCGGTGATAACCAGGACAGAAAACACGACAACTGGTGTCAGAAGTGGGATTGTGTTGTGTTGCATTCGCGCGCTGAGTCAGTTGTTTGAATCGAGTGGACGCTAACTGAGGGAAGTGGAAAGTCGCGCGCGCCGACGCCGAGGCTAACTAGCTAGGCACATAGCCGCAGCGGTGCTAACACGCGGAAGAAACGACGTCACGTGATCAAAACATCCGCTTCAACCACAGTTTTGGATGTCAAAATAAAAGACTATTAGGAATTAAGAGCTAAAAAAAATAATAATAAAAAACAAATAAAATAAATCCAAAAATGGAAAAAGAGGAAATTCACCACACAGGAGCAGAAGCTTCTGCTGCTATCAGCACAGAACAACCACCAGCCTGGCTACAGGTTTTGTTGGAGCACCAGACTAAACAACTGCAGCAAGTGTTGTCCCCAGTAATGACAGCTGTCAAGGATCAGTCGCATACAGTGTCAAGCTTAGCATCCATTTTCCCCGAACACGACAAAGAAGCGCTTTCCACCATTTCACCTGGCCTTCCTGATTTTTCACCAGAGCTAGAAGTGATCAGTCAACGCTCTCGCACATCGGGTCCTGTAAGACAATGGAATTCAGACGAGCCATTAGAAGCAGCAGTGCGTAGACGTTCTACTACCAGGAGAGGTGGGGGTTTGCCTATCCCAACTACACCTCAGAACAGTGACAACCCTCAGTCCCCTGACCATGAGAGAGATATGCACAGACACAGTACTAATAGCTCCCATGCCAACCATGCTCCTCTGCACTACTCCACATGCTGTACCAGCTCTAAGGTCCTGGCACCATTTGAAGGAAAGGATGACTGGGCTACCTTCTTTATTCCTTTCGAAAGAATGGCCCAGAGACAGAATTGGACAAGCACTGAAAGAGTGGATAGGCTACATGAGAGGTTGAGAGGGTCGGCTATTCGATTTGTCTGCTCACTACCTGAACATGTCAGGGAAGATTACGCACTTCTAACAGAACAATTAGCACAGAGGTATGGCCACACAGACCCACCAACCACAGCACGCCGTCGTTTAAACGAGTTAAGGCAACAGAAGGAACCTACAGCTGAGTTTGCAGAGGAGATTCGTCGGTTGGTCACCTTAGCATACCCAGGGGTGGACCTCCAACTGCAGGACCAACTAGCAGCCGACGCATTCCTTCGGGGCCTATGCAACCAGCGTATCGCCTATGAGGTAATGAACAAAGACCCACTCTCACTCACTGAGGCTCAAAAACTGGTAGAAGCTCATGAACATAACTTCAAAGCGACACTGGGTCGGGATGGAGAGTTAAGGGGGAAAGTCAGGCGTATTTCCTGGGCAGATGAGCATAGTGAATCAAAAATGTCTACTGCGCTTCCTGCTCAGCTGCCACAACGGCCCACATGTGCTGCAGCAGACGAGCTGAAGCTTCTGGCAGAGAAAGTTGAGAAGCTTCAAGCTAGTGTTGATGCATTGCTTCATAGAGTATCGGCCAGGGAGAAACCCTCAGGTTCAGAGGCAAGGGTGGAACAGGAGCGGGGCAGAACTTTTGTCCGTAAGCTGGGAGAGCCCAACCACATGAACACTTCACGATCACCAAGCCCATCCAACAACAGTAGAGGTGTGTGCTTCCAGTGTGGTGAATCTGGCCACTTTAGGAAGCAGTGTCGCCGGTCTTCTAGCCCCAATCGGTCGGAAAACTAAAATTGGCCAGGTTCGGAGGCCAGAGCCTGGCTGGTATTCAGAATGGCCATGATGCTAAATGTATTCAGACCAAAAACAGACCCATTAACCCACCTGTAGTTATGGTTGGCAGAGCCACCAGTAAAGGGCCAAGCCTACAAATTCCCATTCAGGTGAACCACTTACCTCTAATGTGTATTGTCGATACAGGAGCCGAAGCCACTGTGATGTCCAGAGAAGTGTATAAACAGCTGAATCTAGGAAGCCAACCAGAGAACAAGAGAGCCTGTTTGGGGAATGCAGAGTCTGGAAAGACGATGGGGGTGTTTGATGGCTATAATGTGGCACTGAAAATTGGTAGTAAGGAGTGGGACTGGACGGTGTATATAGCCCCTATTCAGGATCCTTTTCTCTTGGGATTGGACTTCATGATAAGAGCCAACATGACTATCCAAAGAGGACCTAAAGTCTTTGTTGAGGGCGAACCCGTGCCCAGCTATATTAAAGGTGGACCTGGGGAAAGTTATGCAATATCCCGGGTACTACTAGTAAGCCCTCTGACCCTTCCTCCACAGAGTGAATGTGATACATGGGGCGTTGTGGAGCACCCGCACCCTCATGTAACAGCAGTCCTGGAACCAGTTGGCCTTGCAGATGGTGTTTCCTCAGGAAGTGTTCTTGTAAACATGGAGCCAAAAGTGCCTGTACAACTATGCAACATATCACCTGTTAGCACACATCTTGTCAAAGGTACTTGTCTTGGAATTCTTATTGAAACGCTTCCTCTACAAGATCTGTACCCCAAAGACCTATGCAAGCTTGAAAACCAAGACCAAAGTGACCTGGAGACTATAAAGGATCCTGACCAAAGTAACTATCATGGTGAAGAGAGACTCCTACGACAGGTTTGCCGGCACAGCAAGAAAACCAATGTTCTAGGTCTTCCAACCCATTTACAAGAACTATTCACATCAGCTAGTAGTGGCCTTAGTGTAGAGCAAGAGTGTAAGCTCCTACTACTTCTCTTGAAGTACCAGTCAGTGTTTGCCATGAGCGATGGAGACTTGGGTCTTTTCCATGCAGTGACCCATCGCATTGACACAGGCGGTGCTCAACCTGTCAGACAAGCAGCCCGTCGCACACCACTGGGATTCCAGGCAGAGGAGGAGGAACACCTCAAGCAAATGTTGAGTTCAGGCGTTGTAGTTCCTTCCACTTTGGAATGGGCATCACCAGTGGTCCTTGTCCGAAAGAAAGATGGTGGGGTTCGGTGGTGTATCGATTACCGAAAGCTGAATGAACTCACTTTGAAAGATGCTTATCTACTCCCTAACATTGAGGAGTGTCTTGATACCCTGGAAGGTGCCACCGTTTTCTTCACCCTGGATCTACAAAGTGGGTATTGGCAGATTGAAGTACATGAACAGGATCGCTGTAAGACTGCGTTTGTCACTAAATATGGCCTATATGAGTATGCACGGATGCCCTTTGGCCTGTGCAATGCACCGAGCACTTTTCAGAGGGCCATGGAAGTGGTGCTTCGGGGGCTGCAGTGGCAGAACCTCCTTATCTACCTTGACGATGTAATCGTACTTGGGACCGATATTGAAGACAGCCTAAGAAACCTAGAGGTGGTCTTTAAACGCATGAATCAACATGGACTGAAGTTGAAGCCATCTAAATGTCATCTGCTAAAGGAGGAGGTCCTGTTCCTGGGCCATGTCATTAGTGGGGAAGGAATTCGTCCAAATCCCAAGCTGGTTCAAGACATCATCGACTGGGACTGTCCCAAAAGCCTTCTTGAGCTCCAAGCGTTTCTGGGATTATGTAATTATTACCGCCGTTTTGTGAAGTCCTTCTCCCAGATATGTAGCCCACTGCATGAGCTCCAGAAAAAAGGTGCAGCGTTTCACTGGGGGGAGGCCCAAGAGGCAGCTTTCCATGAGCTAAAAAAGCACCTGGTAACAGCTCCCATTCTCACCTACTCCACCTCCCAAGGTACCTTCATCCTTGATACTGATGCTTCAAATTGCAGCATTGGAGCAGTGCTCTCACAGCTTCAACAAGGGGAAGAAAAGGTTATAGCTTATGCCAGCTCTCACCTGCAGAAAACCCAAAGACGTTACTGTGTAACAAGACGGGAATTGCTAGCTGTGGTGAAATTTACAAGACAGTTCAGACATTATCTACTGGGCCGCAGCTTTCTCATTCGAACTGACCATAACAGCCTCTCTTGGCTATTCCGATTCAAACACCCAGAGGGACAGCTGGCAAGGTGGCTGGAGGAGTTAGGCCAGTACGATTTCCAGATTGAGCATCGCCCAGGACCACAACATAGTAATGCGGATGCGTTGTCTAGAAAGGTGGCCCAATCACAGTGTGACTGCTACCAAGCTGGGAGAGATGTATCAACGCTGCCCTGTGGTGGATGTTCGCACTGCCGGAAGCTACAAGACCAGTGGGCTAGATTTGAGACTGATGTGGATGATGTGTTACCACTTGCCATCAGACATGTGACAAAGGGCAAGGAGACCCAAGCAAGCCCCAGTGCACCAGAAAATTTCCCATGCTCATCCCTAGGCCCTCAAAACCCGGGTGAAGAGTCCACCGAACACCAAGCTAACTGGATGTGCCAGTACAGTAAGCAGGAGCTGGAAAATAAACAGAGGCAAGATCAATGTCTAGGGCTTCTCCACCAATGGATGGATGAGGGAGAGATACCTGAACGAGAGCAGGTTGCCCTTAGGAGCCCAGCCATCCGCAAGTACTGGCTGTGCTGGTCCCAAGTGGAGCGACGTGGAGGAGTCCTCTATTACAGATGGGTGAGTGACATTGGGTCACTTTCTCAGCTCCGCTTGCTGGTGCCCAAGTCTCTCAAAAGGGAAGTGATGGAGTTTTGTCACAGCCCAGCTCTCTCCGGTCACCTTGGTGTTGGCAAAACACTACACCGAGCCCGACAGCACTTTCTGTGGTATGGAATGGGAGGGGATATCAGGCTTTTTATCCAAAAATGTCCACAGTGTCAAGCAAGCAAGGCTGTGGGCCCAACAGGAAGAGCTCCCCTACAGATGTACCAGGCTGATGTCTGGCCACAGATCAAGCAGAAAAGACAACACGACCTCCGTGTGAAGGAGCTGTCATACGAGGTAGGAGATCTGGTATACATAAAAGACAGCACAAAAAAGAAGGGCCTGAGTCCAAAGTTGCAAGCCCCTTGGAAAGGTCCTTTACTCGTCACCAAGTGCCTGGGCCCAGTTCTTTTTGAAGTCAGAGACCAAAGGGGCACCAAAATATTCCATCACGATCGACTACAACCCTATACGTCTGACGTGGTGCCTGGATGGATCAAACGCCTCAGACACTCACTAGGGGAAGAGAACAGGGAAGGAGACAATGAACATCACGGAGACCATCTGGGGTCACCTGCAACAGTGACCCAGATCTTATGTCCTAATAAGCCCTCCTGCCATGAGCCTGGTGGCATAGAAGTGGAGACCCAACATGTCACGAAGGGCCAGTGTCCAGTGGCTCAAGCTGAGCCCTCACCGAGCGCTACCCCAGCCAAGGAAGGGAATACAGCCACCATGCAAACCACTAGCCGAGGTCGGATTGTGCGCAAACCCCAGCGCTACAAGGACAGCCCAGGCTAAAGACTGTTGTTAGAATTGATGTTCCTAATCAGGTTTGGATATTTTAGTGCTAACAGTTCAGGGGCCACAAGACACATTTACTTTAGTTAAAGTGCAGTTATTACTAATGCTAAAGTTTCATGTTTACTTATTACATTGCATACTATTTGTTAAAAAGAAAAAAAAAAAAAGAAAAAAAAAATACATGTTTAGATGCTGAAGGGACTCAGCATGTCTAACGGGGGGGTAGTGTAACGGTGGTATGGGAGGGATGTTCAGTTTAGCCAATCAGGATCTAGCACCCGGTATATATAGGTGGTGTCAGACAGGTTCCGGCAGACGCAGTTTGTAGAGACTTGCCGGATGGCCCTAGCATTGAACCGCAGTGAGTTCGGGTGCTGGAGCTAGGCAGTCCTGAACTGTTGTTATGCCCTCGAAAGTCCTGACTAAAGGCTTAAAGTGAACCATACCTTGTCGTGTGCCCTTATTCCACACCTCCACTATCGCACGCAGCCGAAGAACCGCAGCATCTCCGCCGGACGAGCAGCAGGTCAAGCGGCTAGGTGAGCCCCCACTGTCCGCGATAGCGGGTTGCTAATGCTAGCGGTAAAGTGCGGTGATAACCAGGACCGAAAACACGACAATACTATAGGAGCTGAATCACAGCTAGAAAATGTGTTTTCCAATGAAACCAGTGTTTATTGGTTAAAGCTCCGCTACTCAACAACAAACTGCCCCTCTTCAAACTGTGACCTCTCTTATACCCATAGTCTCTGTACACTGAGACATTGTAATACTATATTACTAAGATGAAGTCATATTAGTATCGCTAACAGTTATGTATTTTATTTATTAATGATTTAATACATTGTATTGATTTTGAATCACGTAATATCTAAGTGCACTAGTGCTCACATTTGCAGTAAGCAGTCACTGTTGGATAAATTTAGAGTAGTGTGAAAGAGGGCTGGCCTCCACAGCCTGTCAATTAGTCTGAGAACCACTGAGGAATATGCCAGCAGTATATCTATACGTGGACACATAGCTGTTCTCCACACCACAGCATTACTCTAAAGCAGCGGAACATCTTCACTGTTCTTCTTCATGGCAGCTGACTGATCTGCTGTGGGTGCTTCATAAGCACTGTCAGAGCCAATTTACAAGGCTGTTCTTAGAGATTGATGGATTTACTTAATGGAAGATCATGGAATCTTCAGCTAATGTAACGTACCTGACCCTGGAAGGGCATGTGGAGTTGGAGAAGTACAGATATGTGTACTTTCTGATCACTCTAACTGTATATCTGTTGATTATCTGTTGTAATGTTGTTGTCATTTCTGTCATTTACATAAACAAGCGTCTCCATGAGCCGATGTACATACTGATCGCTGCTTTACTGTCTAATGCTCTTGTTGGAACAGCTGCTCTGTATCCTAAACTACTGAGTGACTTTCTCTCTGACATGCAGGTTATCTCTTATGAAGCCTGTACATTCCAGTCCTTCTTTATTTACTCATATGGAGCATCAGAGTTCACCATACTATCAGCTATGGCGTATGACAGATATGTGTCCATATGTAAACCATTACAATACGCCACCCTAGTAACGATGTCCACTGTTAGAAAGCTCTTATTCTTCTGCTGGTTTTTGCCTTCGTTTGAGATAGGTATCGGGATGATCCTGACCTATCAGCTGAAACTGTGCAAATTTAAACTGAACAGAATCTACTGCAATAATAACGGACTGCTTAAACTGAGCTGTGGAGACACGACTGCGAGGAATTCATACGGGCTGTTTGTTTTAATCATCGCTGTGTTTCCGCCAGCGGTCTTCATAGCATTCTCCTATGCCAGAATACTGCATGTTTGTTTGAAGAACACAAAGGACTTTAGAAGGAAAGCTCTGCAGACATGCGTCCCACATCTCTTCATCTTCATCAGCTTCACCGTGACCTCCTGCTTTGAAGTGATTAACAGCCGGTTTGAAGGAAATGTACCTCATATATTTGCCATGATAATGTCAGTTGAAGTTTTGGTCATTCCTCCTCTGATCAATCCTATTATATATGGACTCAAGCTGCAGGAGATCTGGAGCAGGATCAAGAGGATGATTGGGAAAAGAAAGACCCTGTCTTTGTAAATGTACTTCATGCAGATACCTTTCTGTTGTACACATGAAACTGGAAATGATCACTCTGCTTTTTTTGCTGAAAGCATCATTACAGTAGATATCAACTTAGAGTGTCAGTATGAGTAAGAAGGGGGTACAAGCTGAACATGCTGGAAACACTGAGTGGACATCTTTCATTCTGTGTGGCTGATCATCCTTAATGCGTCTGTATGGTCAACATAAATGTGACTATACTGTATGTATATATATATATATATATATATATATATATATATATATATATTTTAGGACATTTATAATGAGATGTTATGTATAGGACTTTGAGATTTTTAGGGTGTCACTTTGATTTAAATTGAGCAGTAATTAAAACAGCAACTTTAATGTCTGTAATACATCATTAATAATAGCTGAGTATACACTGCTGTTGGAACAAAACCTAATATTTCAGAACTGATTACTTCTGATTACTAATCATGTACTGTTATTATAATGTGTGCTTTTACATTGTAATATGGAAACAAACTTTTAACCCAGTCATTTTGGGCAGTTTCTCCAATCCACTGATCATGAAATGTACACACAGTTTCAATGTTTTATTTTTTATGTCAAATAATAAAATGAAAAACAAAGAACCTGGGAAAATATTAATTTCACATTTACACAACCATACCTCTCACAGTTAGCAAGACAGTATAACCAAACCAAACCATATAGACAACCTCATAAACCTCCACAAACCATTAATTATTATATATACATTTAGAGAAATAATATTAAACAAATATAGAATGAAAAAATGATCTGCCTGATCAGGACTTTCTGTGTCTTTCAGACTGCACAGTGAATGAAGGCGATGCATACATGGCAATGAAAACAAACCCATGGCTAAGGCTTAATAATGAGTAAATATTTGCAATTATTCAGATAATAATAATAATAATAATAATAATAATAATAACAACCATCATAATCATCATCATCATAATAATGATAATAATTTCTACTTATATAGCACCTTTCACATCACACAGGGGGGCTTTACAACTGACTAAAACCCTCAATAGGTTACACCCATATAGTGCCATTTTTTGTGAATGAAAGTACTCTGAGGAAGCATAAGTATTTAACTCAGCTTTAAAGATGAAAAGAGAAGGAGAAGGAGAATGAATAGACGTAAGGAGTTCCAGAGGCTGGGGGCAGCAACACTAAAAGGACTTGCCACCAAAAAAGGAGAGCCTGAACCTAGGAACAGCCAGGAGACATTACACAGAGTCAGAGGACCTTAGTTTGCATAGGGATTTAGGAAAGCAGAGAGATAAGCAGGAGCAAGTCCATGCAAGGGCAGCTGCAGGACTTTGTAGTGGATATGCTCTGTAACTGTTAGCCGGGATAGCTTATGAAGGATGGGGAGATATGTGTGTGATTAATATTGAGACTGCAGGAATAGCTGCTTACTCAGGCTTTAGACCTGAACCCTGTATTTAGTGTTGTTGTGATTGTAATGTCACAATACATGGAGCTTTGTTTGGATCTGATCAGTCTAACTCATCAACAGGCCAGTCACAAGCGCTGTGTATCAAACTTAACACAGTGTTTTGGTAATTTAGGCCATTATTTAAAAAAAAACAGCTCTTGTAGTTTGAAATCACTTTATTGTGATTTTGACATTAAACTGCTTAATTATTCAGCTCTACCCATAACAAGATCATTTTGTTGATTTTTCTACTTGTCTGACTGTACCCACTTCACTTCATCTTATTTGATGATTCACCAAGTGGGTGAATCAAAGTGTGAGCTGATCTTCATTAATAAAGCCAGACCCAAAGCACAAAAGGCCATTTTAGTGACAGGTAAAGAGGACTAGTGAGATGGAAAGACCTCCGCACGGTATTCTCTGGTCTAGCATATGACACTGGTGTAGGTAAGACCTTGAATTTGTGAGAGAGTTGTCGGACTAAGGTGACTACAGCATCTGTAGTGATGTTGGCAGCTAACACAGGTCAGAATTGGGAGAGTAAACAGCATTAGCACTGTTAGCAGCATTGTGGTGAGCCTGTTGATTGGAGCTGGTAATATTCATGTCCTGCAAGCCCTCGCCACTGCTGGTACTATAGCACTTAGATTCAGTTCTTGTTCACCTATCAGAAGCTGTGTTTCCCAACTTATCAGATATTGCGTTTCTGAATTGTTTAACAAATCAGAGGCTGTATTCCTGACTTTTGAAAAAACATTTGTCTGTGTTCCGGACTCATCAAAAAATCCAAGGCTGTGTTCCTGACTTGTCAACCAGAGAGAGAGTGAGTTTGTGACTTGTTGACCAATTGGAGGCCATGAATCAGGATCAAAAAACTACAAGGCCCAGAATCCAAACGTCCTGAGACAAAAAAAAGAAAAGGAAAAGCCTGAGATTGTTGTAGTTAAGTTACTCTCCTTTGTGAGTACAAAAAACTGGGTTCTGGGCTTTGTCAAGTAATCTGAAGCTGTGTTTCTGACTTGTCAAGCAATCATAGCCTGTGATCCTGACTTGTCAACCACTTAGATCTTGTGTTCCTGACTCGTTTGAGTGTGCGTTTCTGACATGCTGACCAATCCGAGGCCGCATGCTCATACTCACATGATCTAAAATGAAGTGGGACCAGTTAGAGGTAACCATTTTGTGTTGATGGTCTCTCCTTCCTGGCTTTGCCTTTTTTAAAGTCTTCTTACTTGTACTCTTCCAGCTCCACTGCTCTGCTGGCCCTCTCTGAAAATCTCTGCTTTACAAATGATCATCATTTTCTTACCATAACAATACAGATCTGTAAAGAGCTATTAACCCATTCACTGCTGTTTCACCTGTAGTTGTTACTCAGACTCTCCAGATGAGCATATGCCCTGAAGTGTTTGAGAAAATGTAGATTTTATACAATTGAGTTTTGCCATCATTACCTTTAGGAAGCCGTGAGGGAGGGCTGGACCTGGTGATCTGTTGGTTAGTGTGTCATACACAGGACTGGTTTATAAACAGACACAAAGCTGTTTTGCACTCACATATTTACTTCTTCAAAGCTTCTCGATGGTACCTTACTGACAACCACATAACATCTGACTCACTATCCAAATCACCGAGAACTTCTCAGTGATAACTTCAAGGAGCCTCATAAATTTCTATCCTAAAATAAGAACTATGGGACACGCTCTCCTGCTAAATGTCAGTTGCAGTGAATTTAAGAGTACCGGTTTACATTCCTTTCTGATTAAATATAATTATGCTCACTGTAAATTCTATTATCACTATATCAGTCTGAAAGAACAGTAGGGTCTTTGATTTTTGAAAATGTTCAGATTCTAATGAAAGAATTTTCCGGGTTTCCTTAGTGCTGTTCTCATATCTCTGTTTGTGTCGTGTGTGATGACTGGGACATATGCACTGGAAGTGATATCTAAATCAAGTGTGTCTAAACACCTGTGTGACCTGGTTTCTCCCTGCGTGCTGGGTTGGGATCCACAGTATTAGTGGAATGCTGTTGTTTTAGGAGCTGTAGTGGAGATGTTTTGATCTCCCACATTTAGTTGATGGTCTTTGAGGTTACAGCATGCACAGGGGCATTATTGCTTAGTGACTGGGTTTACTGAGTGAAAATGGGCTGGACTTGGCCATCTGTCAGTTAGCCTGTAATACACTGAGGTATTCAGAACCGCTATATTAACGAACACAAAGCAGATTCAAACACCACAGATGGAGATCTTCACCTGATGGTGTCTGACTTCCACAAGACACCTGGTGTACTCGCTATCAGATTAAGTTCACCAGGATCAGGACACAGGGACTCATGGAACTCTCTACTAATGTGACATATTTATATTTGGAAGGTCATGTGGAGTTGGAGAAATATAGATATGTGTACTTTCTACTGACTCTCACAGTTTATATACTGATTATCTGTTGTAATGTTGTTGTCATTTCTGTTATATACACAAACAGATGTCTGCATGAGCCGATGTACATATTCATCGCTGCTTTAATGTGTAATGCTCTTTTTGGGGCAACGGTTCTTTACCCTAAGCTGCTGATTGATTTTCTGTCTGAAGAACAGGTTTCCTCTTATGAAGCGTGCATGTTCCAGTCCTACTTTATTCTCATATATGCAGCATCTGAGTTTGCTCTGTTATCAGCTATGGCGTATGACAGATATGTGTCCATATGTAAACCATTACAATACCTAACTCTTATAAAACCGTCCACTGTTAAAATACTCTTATTCTTCTGCTGGTTTGTACCTTCCTGTGAAACTGGAATCGGGATGATACTGAAATACCAGCTGAAGTTGTGCAACTTTAAGGTAAACAGGATCTACTGTAACACTGGCGCCATTGTTAAGCTAAGCTGTGGAGACACTTCAGTGAAGACTTCATATGGGTGGTTTGTTTTTGGCATCGCTGTGTTTCCACCTGTAATATTCATTGTTTGCTCATATATTGGAATCTTGGAAGTCTGTTTAAGGAGTTCAAAGGACTGCAGGAGGAAGGCTCTGCAAACCTGCTTCCCACACCTCATAATATTCACCAGTTTCACTGTTACTGTGTGCTTTGAGGTAATTAACAACAGATTAGAAGGAAATATGCCTCAGATCATTGTCCTGATAATGTCAGTTGAGAACTTGGTTATTCCGCCTCTGATTAATCCCATCATATATGGGCTGAAACTGCAGGGGATATGGAGGAGGATAAAGATTATGCTTTGGAAGAGGAGGACACACATCACTGTACTCTCTGTAAGCCATGTGATGAGTAAACAGGAGCCTTCTTTTATTCAACATGCATAGTTCTGAAATCACCTGACTGTAGTAGACATTGCTGGAGTGGAGTATGTACTACAATCTAAACATGATGTGTAATATTTTTTATTATGATGCTGTATGAATATAAGATCATTGACTCTACTGCTGTATCTGTGTTTGTCTTTGTAACCCATGAAAATTCTACTGACACATTTCTTCAGTTTGCTTCAGTCAAGTCAAATTCTAACCCTCCTATTTGCTAAAATGACTATAATAACAGTTTTCTAATGTTATTACGTCTAACACTGATTAATAATTAAATATACTGACTAAATAGTAGTTAATGTTTTCACTTGCCAAGATATCGTCCTAATTAAAACCTCCTGAAAAGCTAAGGTGTGTTTCTGGAATTGTTTCTGTGGTGGCGGGTTTGTGTGTTAACACACTTATGAGATTCAGGTGTACTTGTGAAAGAACTCCAAAGCTGAAATGGCTAAAACAGTTAGATGATCTAGTAATGTAGTGTAAGTGTGGACTAAGTGTTGTTTGGTCCATCAAGAAAATCTCACTCAGCCATCTTCAGTTGGGTAGGAAGGCTGCCCTGGGTCATTGGGTTTTAAAGTCAGCCTGAAGCAGCTCATGAGGAGCTTGTTCAAGGGGTTAATGAGCTGAGAAAGGTGAGCTAGATGAGGGAGAGCACACAATCAAAAACAAGCCCTCTGTAGAAGCTTTAAAGAGCTCAGGGACTTTCTTGACCTTTGCTTTCAGGCTGATATATTCCTCACGTATACAAATTTATGTTGGCATTACCAATATTAAAGGGTCATAAACTATTATTTTATGTTGGCCAAACTTGGTATGTTTCTAATAAAGCTGTAAACTAAACACGCTTTGGAGTTACTCACTAAAGCATTTAGTTTGTTGTTAGTGTTTCTTATACATGGCAACAGCAATATGCCCATAGACTAAACAGTGTACAGTTAAATGTTAATATATTTACAATAATATATACATATTAACTTTAACCATAAAAATAAACCATAAATATATGACCAATAAAAATTAAAAACTGAGAGCATTTTTAAGATGTATATCAAGCCCTTACTAAATAAACCAGATGCGGTTAGTCAAGATATAATGTCTCCTGACCCCGTGTTTCTCAGCCCTGTTCCTGGAGGCACCCTGCCCTGCACATTCTAGTGAGCTTATTAACAAGCCCTTTCAGAGCTGCAGGGGGTGTTAAAGCAGCGATCCACTACATTGGTTGTATTTAAAATGATACACTACTATACTGCATGGTGAATACTACAGTAATGCATACTGCTACCTGTATGTAGTATGCAGTGCACTAGCAAGTTCTGACCTACAGTGTAGTATACTAATACAGCCACATAACCAGTCACATTTACCTCAGAGCTGTTATTACTGCATCCACTGTTTAGAGCTAGCTGCTGCTAACACTGCTCAGTTCAGCTGAACTATGTTTAGCCTAGCTGTTAGCTACTCTCTGCTATTTCAATCTAAAACTGATCCTCTAAAGTGAGTCCATCTTTTATTAACCCCTGTATTCTGAAATCTCTTACTTTAGAACACCATGCAGGTATTTTCAGTGCATTTCAGTTTGGTTGCATACTGTATACTACATACTACTTTTAGGTAGATTTAGTACACAAGCAGTATGTAGCATGCCATTTCAAATACAGCCATTGTCTCTCCAGGACCCGGGTTGAGAAACACCATCCTAAACAGTGAGACCAGATAGAGAGACAAACACCTCTAGGCTTGCTTGACTTGATGTGGTCACACTTACAAACACATGCTCAGTTTTCCCCAACTGCAAACGGCTCTTCTACTCAACCACAGAGGTGAGGCACAGGCCATCTCACAGGAGCGCTGAAGGCTCAGTAATCTGGTATAGATTAGCATGTGCACTCGTATAGAAGTTCATAGTGCAATTGTGTGGATTGAGAAATTGTGCACAGGATATAATTTAAAATAAATGTTTTTATACCTCCCAAAACAAGCTGCTACAACTCTTCACCACTGAAATACGAATGATCTAATGTCTAACCATTCTTTGACCTCAATATTTTGACCTCTATTTTTTAATTAGAGCATGATTTTATAAAATTTTGTTAAGCAACTTGTGTCTATAAAATCCAGCTCTAAACACCAAATAATGCACAAATAATGCTGCTGTGCTGTATGGAGATTGTGAATTTGTTTACTCTCAGTGATCCAGTTTGGAGTTACCTTCATACAGTTTGAATTTACATGTAGAAGTTAGAATTTATTGTTAGTCTGTATTAGACCATCTGAAACTGAATTCTGAACCCGAACTGTAACTGCAAGGCTTGTAAGCAGGCAGTTTAAGTTGTATACGTTACAGCTGATGATGTAGAACTGGGTCTATGTAATATGTGAGAAATGGGTTGATTCTCGATGTCGGTTGTGTTATTCTTTGGTTCTTTGGGTGAAATAGTGAAGAATTAGGCTTGTTTTATGGTTTCAGAAGCTTATCATAACATTCAATGAGTTGGAGCTGCTCCGTGGGACATTTATCAGTGTACTTCAGATGGGTTTCTTAGCCTAACAGTCTGCAGGCTTCTACTCGTCCCACATAGACGCTGGAATGCCTCACCTTCTCTGTGTTCAGCAAACACCCACTCTGAGCTTTTCCCCAGCTCTGTGCTGAGAGCCTCACACTCTCCTAAAGAGGGGTTCAGTCATGACTTATCAGGCTTTAGACAGCGAGACCTCTGCACCCTTCACTGAGCTCTCTGTCTGCTTTAATAATGAGAGAACTCTGAGGTCTTCAGACCAGGCACTATTAGGTGCGCCCCCTGAACCAAACTACAATTAGAGGGTGATCGGGCAACAGTAACTTAAAGCAGTCTCCCCACCAACATCAGACTTTCAGCCTCAGTCCATTGTTAAAATAGTGACTCATTTTTATTTGTGTCTTTAGCTGTTAGTGGAGTATATTGGTGATGTTTTGAGTTATTTCTCTGTGTTAATTGCAGTTCATTTTGTTTTGTTTACATTGTTACTATTATGATAATTAATATTGAATTGTATAGTTTATTTTCCTCCATCTTACAGACCTTACAGACATCTTACAGACTCATCAGCTACTAACTAAGGCCTGGATCAAACATGGCTGGGGCTGGATTTAGGAACCACTGCTGCTTTAACTGATGATAGTGGTTGTAGTAGTGGCTCCTACCTCTAAAGCATGCATGATTTAGATGCGGTCTAACAGATAAACTCTATACAGTGAGTGTGTTTTCAGTATGTGGCCTAAACCAGGTAACAGGTCAGAGAGGATGACCTGAGTAAACAGGGCCGCAGAGCTTCCTCCCTCAGAGACTCCCACTCAGGTCTCCATAACACCATCAACTTACAATAAACATGTTTATTACAGACACAGTGTTTATTAGAGCTGTCCACACTCAGACCACCTGCTCCACAGGAGAGTTGGGGGGTCCTGGAGGACCTGCTGTTATCGCTGTAGCGTGTTATTAGACACTCCTAATTACATCCCCCCAGATTTAACATTGTGATGATGAAGTGTTGATAGAGTCATTCTAAACATGCATTACATAATCCATCAATTCACTCAGTGACCTTCATGAACAGGAAAAACTGCACAGAATGAATAATATTATCATTGTTTGCATCTTATGGAGTGATTTCTAGCTCTGAGAAAAACAAATCAGACTGCTAGTCTCTGTAAACTGTTTAATAAACACATCAAAATCCTATCTAGCTGTGCCGCATGGAGACTCTGTTAACCTGGAACTTATTTAACTCTAAGTGCAAAAACTAGAATTTTAATATTATTATTTTTAGTCTGTCTTATACCATCTGAAATTTAATTTTGGATTATAATTGAATCTAAACTGAAACTAAATCTTAAGGCATGTAAGCAAGCAATATAAACTTTGATACCAAATTTTACCATTGATGATGTACAACTGAGTCCAGTTTTGTAAATTAGATTTTTATTTCAAAAATGGGAAATGGGTTGACTTTCAATATTGAATCTGTTATTATCAGTGTAATAATGCTGATATATCTTTATTTTATGTTAAGCTTCTAAAATTATAAATTAAAGTTATCAATAAACAACAAAGAAAACAAAAAATAAAATATTGGAATCTGCACATCTGGATGTCATTTAGCCTTTTTTGGTTTTCTATTTCTATTCTATTTTTATTTTCTATAATTCACAGTTTTAGATAGAAATGACATCATGCAGGTAAAATCCGTAACCTCATCTACTTCAGTAAATAGTAATTCAGTATTTTAGTCATTCATTCAGTACTTTAGTAATTCAGTAATTTAGTCATTCAGTAATTTTAGAAGTTTTTCCCATTATAACTTTTAAAATATAGCATTTAGGCCAGTCATGTTGTTATGCAAAGCACAACAACACTCTCACTGTTTATTTACTTGTTGTTTACCATTTCTTTACTGATTGTTTACTGAATTTAGCACACTGAGGAGTAAATGAACTTTAATATATGCTATAGCTTTTGCAGAAGCCATGTGTTATGTTTCAGCAGTGATAATGAACAGTATAAACATTGATAAAGCGTGCAGTCATATGATCTCTGTAGCTCTGCGGAGAATTAGCCACTTAGCATTGTCATACTAGAGCATTTAAACCTGCAGCTTAAATCTGGATCAGCTTCAGCCTCGTCCTCTTTCACCTCACACACAGTCTGGACTTGTTTTCCATCAGTCAGATTCAGGTCTTCTTGCAGGAATGTGACCATAGATTGCACAAGTAGGGTAGCTTTAAACCTATCTAAGTAACAGGGAGGTTGAGGGAGAGTGGAACAGGAAAATAATCCATGTGCAGTACCGCACTGGCACCGGAGGGGGCGATATGTGACCGCTAGCTAGCTATGTTGGCTAACACTGGTAATGGTGGCATAGTGATCTAGCTTGCTGCACTACATGTAATCCTGCAAAGAGAGAAAAGAACACTTTGAAATATGACAACCAAAGTATCAAATGTCTTTATCAGAAAACGCTTCTCGTCTGCCCGTTTACTGCTCTACCGTAAATGCTGCAGCAGTTACATACTGTTTATACTAACAATTCATGATTAATAATAACAACAACATTAATAATAATAATAAGGAATGGTATGAGACTGATAAATTAGTTATTATTTATAATTATATGTCCTGACAATAATAATTAGTATACATATTCAGTTAGGTTAGTGGGAAGAAAGGTCCTTTGTAATCAGGGGCATACGGGGTAAACTATTTGAAGAACCGCAAAACAAATACTGCAGTCACGTGTATGTGTAGTCATGTTCCTTTAAATTCACAGAGTCTGTGTGACCTGGAACATTCTCCGGTACTGAGGCAGGATCTACATAACCACAGTGATTTACTGCTAGGACAAATACACAAAAACAAAAAGAACAAAGGCAGTCTAGAAACATCCCGTAGGTTATGAGATCATGTATGTTCCATCAATTCTGTTTATTAAAGAACTCACAGAACTCATATATTAAATTCCTTCAGTGCTGTAAAGGTTCTTTGATGTTCTACACAGAAGGTATGTGACCTGGATGTCGATCTACACTGTGTCCATTTCCGGGATTTAGTAATCGGGGCATTTTCCTGTCCTCTGTTGGACATGTAGGATTTGGATTTGAAGGAGGAACGACAGTGTTTGAGGTTCTCTGTATGTGGGTTCTATGTACCGAGCTCTCCTTATCACAGTGTACATACAGTCGGTGGATTCAGAGAACAATCAAACTCAAGGTTTCTAACTGTATTAATTCTTGTGTTTGTAAACATGTCTGTGACATCAGGAGGACGGGGACTAATGTTCCTGTTTGTCCGTACTGACACACATGGGGCCTAATTAGGCTGAGATTGAAATAATGAGGTCATTAGTCCAGTTTATCCTTTTATTCCCTGTTTACTTAGAGAGCTGTGAGCTTTGATGTGTTTAGCAACTCTAGCAAAACATGGAGAGTCCTCTGTGACCACACAAAGGAACAGAACTAATCATAACAGACTATATTTAATATCAGTGTGTAATAATTATTTATGTGTGGTTTTATTGTTTATAGAGTAAGTGTGAAATTTAACTTCCAAACATACTTTACTGGTCTAATAATACAATAAACAATACTATAATAGTACAATATTTTAATATTACTAATAATACTCTGAATAAATCCGACATATAATGCTCTAAAAGTCATCTAGGTACTCCTCACTACCTGGGTGAACTTATCTATCATTATGAACTGGTTCATGTACTTAGATCACAACCCAGTTAGCAGTGAATGTTCCCAGAACCTACATTAACTTCAAGTTCTAATAGAGTTAAAAAGAGAATGATTTAGTATAATGTTCAGAGAACGTTTTAAAGATGTTTGTAAGGTCAGGTAATGTTCTTATAAGATAAGATAAGATAAGATAAGATAAGATAAGATAAGATAAGATAAGATAAGATGAGATGAGAAATATAAATAGTAGAAATAGAAATAGATTCCTGAGTTTTATTGCACATTGTAGAAATAGAAATGGAATATTGAATTATAGGGTTTCATGAAAACTAATACAACGTTCTTACTGCAGTGTTCAGAGGATGTTCTCAGGATGTTTTGAGGATGTTCTCAGGGCCACAGATTGTGTTACATGCTAACTAAAGAAGAACATTCTTAGCCCAACATTTGAAACAGGTTTTATGGATGTTACTAAGACATCTGTTTTAGGAGAACATTCTCATACCGGGTAACCAAAAGAAAACCTCCAGCTGAAAACAATAACAATAAATAGTAATGGAAAATTACATTACTATTCTCAGAACATTTTTAACGCAATAATTTCTAGCAGGGAATGTTCTGCTCAATATTAGTACCTAGAATTAATAAAGTTACATCAGGGGGCAGAGCCTTTTCATACAAAGCCCCGCAGCTTTGGAATAACTTTCCAGTCAGTGTCTGTTTTTACATACAGGCTAAAAACCTGCTTGTTCAAGCTTGAATTTTGAATCATTAAGGTTGAACAGACCCTTAATGTGGTCTGATTCTGAATAACTGACCATCCTGTGCAGTTTAATACCAAACTGTGCATCCTATGCGGTCTGATACAAAACAACTACACATCCTGTGAAGTCTGAGGCTAAACCACTGTCCATTCTGTGTGGTCTGAATATAAGTCTATAATTCTGGTTGCTGTCTATGTTTCTCCACAGGCACAAGCTGACTCAGCTCAGCAACAGTTGAACAGAGACACTCAGCCTCTCTTGTCACAATTATGACAGTACCACACCAAACTGAGTGGCGAAGTACCAAAATCTACAGAAATCTAAAGAAATCTGCAAACAACAACCTGTCTGGCTCTGCAGCTGCAGTCACCTATTGTATGAGCTTCTGTGAAGAGTCTTGCATCCCATCTAAGGCCCTCTATATTTACAGCAATAATGCACCCTGCTTTTCCAATGAGTTCAGGAAGCTGTGCACAGCCAAGGAGGAGGCTTATGAGTGGTGACAATGATGTTCACAAAATGATGTTTACTGACTACAGCAATCAAACCGCCAAACACAAATGCAGAAAACACCTGGATCAGGAGTTCTCCTCAAATGACTGTTCCTCCATCTAGTGAGGACCTTTAGCCATTGCAAACTTTAAAGTCTAGAGCATCACCTGTAGCAACAGACCCCATGCTCCCAAACCAAGACCACCTGCCCCAAACAGATTTACTGCTACCAAGCCCATATCTCATTGCTCCCAAATCAACTGCCTGCTTCCAAACCTAGATCCCTGCTCCCTAACCAAATCACCTGCTCCCAGATCCAGAACACCTTTCTCCCAAACCCAGATCCCCCTGCTCACAAACCCAACTACCTGCTCCTAAACCCAGACCACCTACCCCCAAACCTAGAGCCCTGGTCCCTAAGCAAACCACCTGCTCCCAGACCCAGCACTCACCTGCTCCTAAACCCAAAGTACCTGCACCCAAACCCAGAACCCACAGGTCCCAAACCCAAAACCCCCTGCTCCCAAACCCAGATTTGCTGTTCCCAAACACAACCCTCCTTTAAGATCTCTGTCATCTTACCAGTTCTTTAAAAAAGCAGAAAATCTGCCTGGCTACAGACCAGTGGCCCTAATATCTGTAGTCATGAAATGTTTTGAGAGACACCCTGTCTGTCTGGGTGACCACCTTTTAGACCATCTGTCCCTCAGCACTGGTATTCCTCAGGCATGTGTGCTCTCACCCCTGTACCTCTAACTGTACCTCTGACTTTTTAAGACTGCAGATCTCTGGTCACCCTCAACTCAACAAGGATGAGCCAATGTAGCAGGAGAAAATAATACACCTGGTGTCATGGTGCGGGGCAAACAGCCTGAAGCTAAACACACCACCAATTGTGAGACTGAGGTCCAGCAGGACCTTAGATGGGACAGACTCAGGACTACAGTGAAGAAGAGGGCCCAGTAGCATCTGTGTTTCCTACATCAGCTCAAAAAAAAAATTGGCTGCATGAAGCACTTTCCACATAAGGGTCCATCATGTCATTATCCGACTGGTTCCTCTCTGCATAAGCATATACAGTGGGGTATTCAAATAAAGTGTGTCCTATCTAAATGTACACTCCTCATCAAAGCAATATCTGCACCCAGAGAGGAGTGTGGGATTGCAGTGCTATTGGGAAAGAAGATAAAGGTTACCAGGAACAATAGATGATTTATGCATTTAGAATGATATGTTGTGTGTTCATGTAGTCCTGCATGGTTCAGCCGTCTGTGAATGGTGCTGGCACTAACAGGGTGACTCATGGAGGGCATTACTGCTCACTGAATGTCCACAATAGTGGCCGTTGGGTCTGTCAGGCACAGCAACAAGGCCCATCTTTGCTAATGTCACATGCATGTCACATAAGTGTACTTTCTGGGTACATTTGCTGGTGCAACACAGTCTATCAAATGATCCCAGCCTATATTCATTATTGGTCTAATCAGAATGTAGATTTCATGCTTTAACATGCAGTATCAGTATGTATCAGTTTAAACAGAGCAGCTTTAATGTCCAGATAATAAACAGCAGGTCAGGGATAATGACCTGAATAAAGGCTTCACTCAGATTCCCTCCCTCAGGGACTGTCTGTCCCCCTCAGGGCTTCAGAACACACTCATAAACATGTTTATTACAGTCACAGGCTTTATTAGAGCCGTCCACACTCAGACCACCTGCCCCACAGGGAGACGGGGAGGGAGTCCTGAGAGACCTGCTATTATCTCTATTATCACCACAGCGTGTTATTGGACACTCCTAATTACATCCCCTCAGATTTCACACTGTGTTTTCAGTTGAGTCATCCTGACTGTGGGTTAACTGTGGGAATACATATTAGAATATCTGAATAATAATGCTAATAAACATTTTACTGAAAATTACAGCATTTCTAATACCAGTTTGTTCCTTCAATCCATTTACTTTTTCTTATAAAACATCAATCCATTAGACTTCAAGAACTTATCACATGTCTTCAAAGAGAACATCAGAAAACAGTCTTCTCTGCAGGACACAGCCAACCAAGAACCAGAGGAAAGATGAATCTGAGAAACATTAATCCTGGTTGGGATTAATGAAAAATTGAAAAAAAGGAGTTTTCAAAAGAAAAAGAAATCAATAATCACAAAAGAGATAAAAAAAGACATGAGTGGGTATGATAAAAGATCAACACAGGACACCTCCAGGGTTTTTGGGCCCCATGAAAAGACTGGGCCCTGCCACCTCACCAAAACACA
>JAMWET010006167.1:47500-174437 GCA_024036415.1 Prochilodus magdalenae
GTTCTCAGTGATGTATTAATCTAATTCTCTGTGATTTAGTTCCATTGTTCTAGTTCTCAGTGTTTTAGTGTTCTAATTCTCAGTGGTTCAGTGAATCAGTGATCTAGTTCCCAGTGATTCAGTGTTCTAGTTCTCAGTGATTCAGTGTTCTAGTTCTCAGTGATTCAATGATCTAGTTCTCGGTGATTCAGTATTCTAGTTTTCAGTAAGTCAGTGTTCTAGTTTTCAGTAATTCAGTGTTCGAAGTCTCAGTGATTCAGTGAATCAGTTATCTAGTTCTCAGTGATCCATTGATTCAGTGATCTATTCATCAGTGCTCCTGTGCTTCAATGATCTAGTTCTCAGTGATTCAGTGTTCTAGTTTTCAGTGATTCAGTGAATCAGTGATCTAGTTCTCAGTGATTTAGTGATCTAGTTCTTAGTGGCTCAGTGATATAGTTATTAGTGATCCAGTGTTCTAGTTCACAGTGATTCAGTGGTCTAGTTCTCAGTGATTCAATAATCTAGTTCACAGTGATTCAGTATTCTAGTTTTTGGTGATTCAGTGTTCCAGCGATTAAGTGATGAGGCTCGAATGTGTTTTAGATCAGGGCATGTTAGCATTCGGCTAAAGGTCAATGTGAGTTCAGAGTTGTTCTAAGTTTACTTGCTGCCAGGGAAGTGCTCTGTTTGATGCAGTGCTGGTACCTTACTCACAGGTAGGTGTGTGTGTCAGCAGCTATCAGCAACTCATTAATCATTACATACTTCTAATAAAGACACAGAGATACCACTGACCTTCACACAAACGCAAATCTCTATATAAATAAATAATTTATATATGACTATATATGACTGGTAAATACTGAAACTTCCAGTAGTACAGCCTTATCTGAGGGGTTTGATTACCCATGGTTCCGTTGTTACTTGATGCTGGCCTCGGTTCAGTGGGTGTGCCTGGAGGACCTGGACTGCATTTCCTGTCATTTAGCAGATACTGTGGTCACTGGCCCACCTTCACCGCTTGACTGACGGATGTGTGATTCATGCCCTGTGTGTATTAGCTGTTCAGCAGATCTCTCAGTCTCTATGCAGTTTTCTATAGCTCTGTTCACCCTTCTGGATTATCTAACGTCTCTACATCCCCAGCCTGGTTCTGGCCCAAACGCTGTGGGGTGTTGGAGAACACTGTTCCGTGTATGTATTGTTAATGGCTCTGATTAGGCTGGAGGATATGTGGAACAGGCAGTCCATGTGGGACTTTGGTCAGAGCTGTATTTCGGAGTGCCTGTGTGACTTCAGTGATTTACGGTCAGATAACAGGACTCAGTGTGGATTTCACTCTCTCATCACGGTCCTGAGGCGTGATCACCTGCACAGGTGAGGTCAGCTCAGCAGGAGCTCTGGGCGTGATGGAAGGTGTCAGTACCATAAACTCTGGCTGGTTCTAGTTACGCTGAGCTGGTGTGGGTGTTAATGATGCGTCAGGATTGAAACTGTGGTCCAGTTTTAGGCTTAACCAGAGAGCCTGTCTCCAAACCTGTTCCTGAACGCCAAAGCTGTTAGACTGTGTGGAAGATAAACAAGTCCCCTGAGAATGAAGCGTCCCTAACACAGTGACACACCTATACGAGCACCGATAACAGATGTGTCTGGATGCAGGCCACATCAATGTTCAGACACTCTTACATTTAAAATTGGTCAGTTGGTTCAGAGTTGGTGGATTCCTTCCCTGGCACAGTTCTGAAGAGAATTCCCTGTAGACTGGGATTATGCCACTGCTGGTAGACCCGTATGACCGTACGCATCCATATACCTGCAGATTCAGCTACTTCCGTCACACTATGGTCTTTGGCACATCCAAATGCAGTCACTCCTTTTAGCCAATCATTAACATCTACCTTATACACGCCGCAGGGATTTATATCCCCATCATCCTTGTGCAACGACCTCTGCAGGAGCCTGAAGTTACTACAACCTTGAACACACAACTGTGGACTAATGTATCTTCCACACAGACGAGTGGAGTGAGAGGAGCTTGTTATTAATGGTCAATAAGTACAATGATATGATCAGATACGTATTCCTGTAATACTGATCAGCCGGATGATGTCATACTGCCAGAAAGCTGAATACATTCATGACATCATTAAGCATCACAACCCTCATGAAAATTAGCAGTAGTTACCAAATTAGCCTGTTTATTACTAACAGTATCTGTTATGACATGGTTATGACATTAAGGAGATTAAGATACTAGAGAGTCTGTCATTCCCAGTGGTTTGAAACTCATGATATCCATATCATGTTGGTGTAGGGGTCAGAAAAGGCTGAATGTACCTGACTGTGATTGACTACACAGTTAAACTCTACTTCATTTTGTAGCTGAATTGGGTTTTTAGGTGTATTTATTATAAACAGGCTGGTGTATGTGTTTATTATTAATTATGATATGAAGTCAGTGTAATGTTATTCTGTGTGAACTGTGTGAAACTGTAGAACCAGATTTATACTCCATATATTTTATTGTGAATCTCTCATACAAAAATACAACATGGCAGAAATGTATATTCATCACAGTTAATCAGAATTCAGAATATAATTCAACTAAAACAATAAAGAATAAAACACTGCCTCCTCAGCCTTCACTGATAACACTGTAGTCTAACGAGGCATATCACTACTGACCACTGCAAACCACATCAGCGCCCTGCCAACACCCACACACTCAGGTTCAGGGTGAGTCAGGCTCACATGGGTCCAGAAATACAGCTGATTAAAAACACACAGCAGCCCTCAGCCTCGATTAGGAGGACGACCGCAACACAGAGGAGACGGACATCAGAGCTGGTTACAGTTCAGCAGCTTAAATGACTTTCACTGACTTTACTGTGAGATTATCATCATCGTCTTTATCATCATCATCCTAATCCTCATCAACACTTTAGCTCCACTGTAGCAGCTCTCCAAGCCCTCACACTTCACTTTACTTGCTCTTTCTTTACTTTACACTTTACTGCTCTCCTTCTTCATTCCACCCATGTTCTCCAGACCTTTCTTCCTCTCTATTAAAGCTCCCTGCTCTACATGGACCACAGAAGCTCTTTAATGTGGGACGAGAACCTGCACTCTATAAAGTCCACCTCCATTTATAACGTGGAGACGGTTCCCTGTCCTTGTGCCAGCGCAGTTCTGTCGTTCTGGCTACAGTACACGTCTGACTTTGACTAATCATCGCTCATGCCCTTGCACAGTGTGTCAGGGAGGAGGGTCAAGAAGCTGTCAGTCATAGCTACAAGCGTGCTGCTTGTGGTGCTGTGATGCATTTTTGTTTTCCAAATAAAAAAAGAAGAAGCAATTGTTGAATGGTTCCTGGGGGTCATCAGGAGGACAGTATAGGACAGTCTGTCCTTCAGTGAGAACTAACGAATGTGTTCAGACCGCTTCCACAGACGAGCCTTAAACTCATTTGTTATTTAGTAGCTGCTTTAATTAGCACTTAGCTGTTAGCATTATGATAGCGTATTTGTAGCACTGGTGTTAAACTCCGAGCGGATGTTATTGTGATCTGTGAATGCTCTGTCTTTCTGTTGGTCAATGTCCAGGACGTATTATAGAAGATGTCTAACTGGCCTTCGGGTGTGGGACATCTCAGACGCCACATCACTGTTCTTCGATTATGTCACACTGTACAATCTGTTCCTTGTTCCTGACGCCTTCGTTACTTATGTATACCATTTCTGAATGTTTGGGAAGATACTCTCATGTTTTGGGGAGTAACCAGTCTCCACTCTGTGTGATTACTGAACAACCAGACCTGCACAAAACCTCCTGACCCCGCATACACTAGCATCTTAACAGCATCGTTGCTGTTGGTTTAGGTAGTGGGCGGAGCCTAATGTTTGGTCCTACACATCATAATTCACTCTGTGGTCCATGTTCCGCTAAACACACCTCTACACATCCACCGTCCACCTGTCCTGACCAGGTTCTCCACTCTTGTTTGGGATTTCAGGTTGGGGACTCTCGGTTCCAAGCACACCTCCACACATCCGCTAACTGTGCTCACCAGGTTCTCCACTCTTGTTTGGGATTTCAGGCTTTGGGACTCTCGGTTCCAAGCACATGCTTTCTCTGTCCTCACTAGGTTCTCCACTCTCATTTGGGATTTCAGGTTTGGGGACTCTTGGTTCCGCAAAAACTCTGGAGCTGCTAAAGTTCTGTTTAATCATCCAGAGATGCAGACGTTCTTAGCAGAGTCTCTGGGTTTGGTCGCTTGGACACTCACTGGTCCCAGCTGTAAGATTCCTGTACCATTTCAATGTGTAGGTCTTCACTTGGCTGCTCTGTCTCTGTCCAAGTCCAATGGCTCCTTCCTTGGAACGCACCAGTCATCCGCCTCATGGCTAGAGGTATAGTGACGCAGAGCTGTTTTATTAAAGACAGGAAGCTTCTCCACTGAGTCTGTGGACAGAGCCTGAGGGAGGAGGAACGTTACTGTGGATTAGAACCATTTTTGGTTGACTTGCAAGTTTGTCAGTGTATGACTGCACTCTGTTCTTTACCTTCATGTGAATAACCGCGTCAGTGCCGTATCCCTCTAGCGGGTAGAGCTGTAAATCTCCCTGAAAGTATCGGATGTACAGACGAGAGAGCGGCAGACCATAACCGAACCCTGCCTGCAGAAACACATACACCATCAGCAAAACCATACAGGACACCAGCACAAGCTAACGTAGTTCTGCAATATAGGAGAACATTAAAACTATAGGAACCCAGAATGGGTCTGTGATTGACAGAGTATGAAGAGTAATTCCAGTGTACCAGTGGAGTGCGACGGTGTGTGGTGATCTCCGGTCGGGGAGCTGTAGAGTACATGTAGCTGAAGAGGCGCTCAATCTTCCTGGCAGGAACTCCTCCTCCTCTATCGCTCATCTAAACAATCAAACAGCAAGGAACTCATCAGCACAGAGCAGGAGGTCTGAGAACTGCTTGTGTGTTTTAGTGATGTGTAGTAGTACTATGTAACTGTAATGTTTCATATGAAGTTAGAACATGCTGGCGATCAGCCCCCCTTAATCCTTGAGATCTACCCCCCTGGAGAGGTCATGTCCAACACACCTGGCTCATATAATCAGAAGCCCCTGAGGGACCTTGATTACCTGGATGACCTCGGGTTTGTTAGATTAGACCTGGAGCTAAACTCTGGTTAATGTGTAGTGACACGGTGCCCGTGCCAGTTTCTGATGCTAACGCTAACGCTAGCCCAGGGTTGTATAACTCAGGGTGAAGTGAGGCAGTGAAGAGTGAATGAACGCTGAAGCAGCTCTTTCAGCTCGTTCCTCCTGACCCACAGAGTTCGGGGTGAAGGTTCCAGATCATTATCTCTGTGTGCACAAACAGGAACCTGTCCTGATATGACTTAAGCTCCAGCACACAAACTCTTGCACTGCTAGTGTTTATAAGCCCACAGCATTCAGTCTGGTGCCAAGAAAAGACTTTATGGTCTAAAATATTATTATAATGTCTTCGTCATCACTGACCTGATGGCAGGTTGATTTCACACTATCAGATAGGGCTGCTAACAGTAACTAGGCTAAATTAGTGCCTGTTATCTAGCTAATGCTGAAGTCTCCAGGCTTACAGATTAGCGGCTACATGAGCTGAAATATTCAGCAGTTATTTGTCAGAGTTTATGCCCATAATGTGCATAAGGCATGGACACCCCACATGCATGAATAACTGCACTACAGGTACCTTTATACCTATATTAATTTTAGCACATTTATAGAATTTCATATTAAACCATGACATGATGAAATGTAATGGACCATAGCTGTAACTCAGCCTTCAATCCCTGATCTGGCCCAAACCTGTCCCAAGATCTGTGTCCGGTCCTGATTAATACTATACCGTAGTATATTTTGCTTTTTTAGGTCATCAAATACTTAAAATGCAGACATTATCTTCTATTATCCGCATGTATAAACATATACATATATATATATATATATATATATATACATATATATATATAAAGATATTTTATAAAAAAAAAATTTTATACATTGCAATTTGATGTAAATCCAGGTTTGGATATGGGAGTCTCTGGTTCTCTGTTGTTTGTTATGCTCACCTTGATGGACAAATCTTCTCCTCCCAGTGCTACCAGGACTCTGATGGGTGGTAAAGTGATGCTGGACTCATGGTTCTCTATGGTGGCCCTCATGGCATTCTGTAGAGAGAGAGACACCAAACATGACGAACATATCAACATGAGAGAGTCAAATGTATTAGAAAAATCTGTTTCTCTGGTGTTAGCACTGGAGCTTTGAGGCTAATATGGCTAACAAGTAATGGAAGCTTATACCCGACCAGTTAGCATAGTGCTAAATTGAGTATGTGGTTTCTGTCCATGTCCATAGTTACTAATCAAGTCCACAGTAACCTTGTAGCTTGATATACAAATCCTGGCATAAAGCAAGGGGGAATCTGGAGTATCGCTTTAATCTGCTCTATATTTACTGCTGAGGTAGCGTTTATTACCTTGAAGAGCTCAAAGAGCACATGGTAGAGGTGTGAGGGCACGTAGGAGATGTGGATGGGCTCGGACTTGCGGTTCACTGCTCCAAAAAAAAAACACATCGGCAGATAAGAGGTGTAGTTCAGTTCAGGTGGAAACTTAAACTGGATTCAGCTGGCTTTATTATTCAGAGCCCGGTCCAAAGGCCGGACTACTCAGCACTATTGCTGCCAGCCCACTGATCTACTGATATTACCAGACTCAGTCTATCAGTTCGTTACACTGACACTATATTCCTATCTGCTTCAGCTCATTCTCTACAGCATCAAGTTAACTTTACACTGACATACCAACAGTCATGGTAGAGCAGTATGGTGTTCCCTCAGGGTATGGTTTGGGAAAGCTCACACCTGTATAAGATTTGAGGTGCTGTCTTATTACTGAGGTTGAACACTGGCCAGTGTGCTCATGGCAAGAAGACATGAACTATCAGAGTCTGAACAAGGCATGGTACTGGGTGCCAGACAGATGGGACATTTAATTGGATGCCTAATGATGGTGACTGACAGCATCTGGCTACAACTGTCTGTTTGAATAGACAAGCGACTCTGGCAGAAATAACCTCCACATTTAATGCAGCAGTCTCTCATGCATATCCCACAGATCAGTGTAGTGTTCATAAGTATCGATCGAAGTATCGGAGATGGGAGCAGAAGACCCACCAGTTCACCTTTGTTAACACTACCACACCGGACACACCTCTGGTGAGGCTGCTGACTGGACCCTATAGGACTGGCAACATGTGGCATGGTCTGTTGAGTCATAGTACCAGTTGTGTCGAGGTGATGGTGAGGTTTGTGTGTTAGGCAGACCCCACAAAGCCATGGACCCCAGTTGTCATTAAAGCCCTGGGCAGGCTGGTTGTGGTTCTATACTGGTGTGGAGTGTGCTCTCATGGCATGGGTTGAGTCCACTGGTCCACCTAATCACGTCATTAACCGGTACCCGCTACTTTTCACTGCTTGGTGACCATTTGAAGCCCTTCATGGACTTTATGTCCCCCCACAATGATGGGATATTCCAGCAGGATAATGCACAGTCCCAGCAGACCTAAGCTGTCCAGAATTGGTTTGAGGAGCATTCTGGAGAGAATGGTGTGGTCTGCATGTTCGCCCGACATGAGCCCAATTGGGGCTCATGTCGTTATTAAGACTAGATTAATTCCCATCTTCCTGCCATAAAGACGCTGACTAGTGTTCAGCTTCACGTACAAGATAACACCTCACAGCTTATACAGGTGAGTATGTAGTATATGAGTATATGAGGGAACACCCCTTCATAATCCGTTTACACACTGATATCACATGACCTTTGGTAAGTGAGTGATTATAACTGAAGTGATTAGTCTACTATTATAACTGCTGTTCTAATAAATGCGGTTGTTCTTACCATTCATCTCCTGAAGTTCCAGGTCAGGTGAGCACAGGTAGAACTGCTCACACAGCATTCTCGCACATTCATACGCATCTGAGAAAAAAACCCGCCCACAGTTAAAAACCATTCCTGTAACATTTTGACTGCTCAAGGCGGTAGCTCTGCAACACTGTGGCTGTAACAGGGTTTGGTGCTGACCTTGGATGACTTCAGTGACCCTGCAGTCAGGGTCGATGCAGCCGATGGTGCTGGGGGCCGGCTGGGAGGCGGAGTCAAAGATCAGTGCTGAACACACATGAGAGGAAATGAGTGTTAGCAATCACAGAAAACCTTAATCACCACTGTAAGGCTAATGCTATTTGGAATAATGACGATGGATGATGATGCAATAAGGCTGCTTAGAGCTTAATCTATTTGATTAATGCTTTGGTGATGTAATAAGAGTGAAGTAGCTCCTCACTGTGCTGGTTGATGAGCATGCGTATGGAGATCCGGCTCATGTAGAAACGGTCCAGGAAGTATTGAATGTTCTGGTTGGTGACGGGATCCTGGCCAAACATCTCCTTATACTCTATCACCCCCTGAGCCATGGTGGGAACCACATCATTATGGCGGTTCCTGATGGTCACCAGGGTCTCCACAAAGCTGAGGAGATCACACAACAGCAGGCTTACCATTGTGACCACGTGAAAATTACTTTATTTAAAGCTCCATAAATACTGAACCATCAAACAAGCCACAGAACATGTGGCTCCAGGAAGAACATTATATAAGCTTACTATTTTTTTTTTTATTTATAAGCTTCATTATTCATGTATAATAGTTTGCAGTGTATAAACACTCACTCCTCCAGAACTTTGTGATCTTCTGGGCTTTTATCGAGGAACTCAAGGATCTCCATTAAACTGTGGACATACCTGAGAGCGAGAGAGAGAGAGAGAGAGAGAGAGAGAGAGTAAGTAGTTGAAGGGTCACTGTTCCTCCTGCTCTGTAAGGTGATATAAGAGGGGTTGTTAAAGTGCCTGAGGTTCCATGAATAAACAGTTTCCAATGGTTTGTTTCCAGCTGTGCTGCTGCAGCGTTGCTCAGATAAGACTTCATCTGAGTATCAGCTGGTGTTTTTCAGGCACTGGTTACAGTGTAACCTTCCCTGAATGTGTATCAGACACATAAAGTTCCAACTTCACTAGAACAAACATTTCTACACAAGCCCTCCCCCCTCCTCCCTCCACCAACCAGACAGCAGAGAGCAGGCCGAGCCCCTGCAGCCCTGCAGGAAATGCCCTTACGTAATAATAACAGCCTCCTCACATTTCAGCTGGAGCTCTGCGGACAGCTACTGTGTATGTGTGACTCCTTAAACAGACGTGTTGCGATCCTGCAGAGTCTCTGTTCTGGGAGGGTGAACTTAATGATGAACCTAATTGGGCTACTTCCACAGAACCAGCACACCAAACGACGTACTCTCTGTCTGTTATATTTCGGGACACTCCATACACAAAGATCCATAGACTCTCTTCCTAAATCATTAGACGTTTTTGAACAAAAGAACCTTGGTTCTTGAACTGGATCCATTTAGGCTTTGTAGAACTTTGGTGCTATTCAGGGAACCAGCCTGCAAGTCTAAAGGTATCATCATCAACAGAAGGTGCTGCACAATGATAGTAAACAGTTGTACCAAGATGGCAAAGCGTACAGATTACCTGTGAGCGTTTGTGCTGTTCTTCTTCTTCTTCTTATTATTATTATTATTATTATTATTGTTATTATTATTATTAGTATTTTTATTATCATTATTATTGGATATAGTATATTTTGGAGTGATATATATGTCCATTAGCTTTGGGTAAGTAATAGTAACTACTAGCTCTGTGCTATATCCATACATATCTGTATATAAAGCAGACTAACTGTTCATAAACCAGACTAACGGTATATAACCACACTACTTGTACCTGACCCAGACTGAGAGTGCCCAGCCCTGAGCAGGAGGGTTTAGCTCAGTCTGGTTATGAAAGAGTCACAGAATGAACAGAATGAAAACAACACACTTCAGAAACTGGGGCAAAGGTCACAGCACTGCTGCACTAAACCACAGACAGCCTGCGCACTGTTCCTTCAGGGCTGCTATATACATCCCTATTCACATATAAAGACATATACAACACTGTTTACAATATTTTGGCAGCTGTGTGAACTGTAAGTGTACTACTGTACCCAGCAGCAATCTAACATCAAGCAGGAATGGAAACATCTTACTGTCAGAGCTCCAGCAATCATCCCCTCAGTTTCCAAACTCTTACAAAGAGCTGTTAATAGTAGAGCTGAGTGCATGTGTGTGTGTGTGTTTGTGTATTAGAGTGTGTGTGTGTGTGTGTGTGTGTATATATGTGTATGTGTGTATATGTGTGTGTGTATGTGTGTATGTGTGTATGTATATATATATGTGTGTGTGTGTGTGTATTAGAGTGTGTGTATGCATGTGTGTGTATGTGTATATATGTGTATGTGTGTGTGTGTGTTTGTGTATTAGAGTGTGTGTGTGTGTGTGTGTATGTGTATCTATGTGTGTGTGTATGTGTGTATGTATATATATGTGTGTGTGTGTGTGTGTGTATTAGAGTGTGTGTGTGTATGTGTATATATGTGTATGTGTGTATATGTGTGTGTGTGTATGTGTATATATGTGTGTGTGTATTAGAGTGTGTGTATGCATGTGTATGCATGTGTGTGTATGTGTATATATGTGTATGTGTTTGTGTATTAGAGTGTGTGTGTGTGTGTGTGTGTGTGTATGTGTATCTATGTGTGTGTGTATGTGTGTATGTATATATATGTGTGTGTGTGTGTGTGTATTAGAGTGTGTGTATGCATGTGTGTGTATGTGTATATATGTGTATGTGTATGTGTGTGTGTGTGTGTGTGTGTGTGTGTGTGTGTGTGTATGTGTATGTATTTATGTATGTGTATGTGTTTACCAGCTGTGTACAAGCTGAGCGGAGGGGGTGCCGAGAAGGCGTGGGGGCAGCAGTCTGATCTCCTTCATGATGTTGGCGAGCCTGATCGGCAGCTCCTGCCTGAGGAACCTGAAGGAGGTCTTCTCACAGGCATTTACTGAGCCTACAGACAGAGGGGTCAAAGATCAGAGGAGGTGCAAAGTAGGTTCATAATGAGCTCCAGCCCAATTTACTGTTGGTCTGATTGATCTGTTCTTAATGTCTTACTAAGGTTCTAATAAGAAGCCAATTTCAGCCTCAGGCTCTATTAGAAGATGCTAGGTGGACTGAGATGTTCCACTGTGGTTCCTTTTATTTGAAGGGCATCATGTATAGGTACTTCATAACACAGACATAAGCATTAAGCAGTGCCTTAATTAGCGACTTTTGATGTGAATAACAAAATGTTCAATAAACTAAAATGCACTATATCGATACATAAGCTGAAGTGATGGCACTGTTACAAAGCTTTATTACCAAATGATTATTTTATACAAATTATCCTTTAAATGTTCTCAAGAGAGACATTGCTGCATTATAAGTTCAATTACATGGTGATAATGCTTTATCACAGTATTATAAATGGATCAGTGTCAATTATTCAACCTCAACAATCTCTAATTAATCTTCATTAGTAAACACCTGATGTCTGTCCGGGGAATAATTACAATATATGTTGCTTTATAAATACCTTATCCAGTAAATAGATTTGTTACAACATCCCCATTTAGGTGTTCATGCAAAAAGATCTGAGTGTTCCCAGTTCTACAAGGAACTACTGATGAACCATTGATCCTCTCTGAGGACTCTTGTTAAGATCCACCTAAAGTTCTGTTAGAAATCTGCACATCTGCTTCTGGAGTGTTCTTACCGAAATCCAGGAACTGCTTCATTGATAGCGGCGATGGGGAGAACTTGGAGAAGTGGTCAATGTGTTTGGGCACATTGGCCAGAGCAGAGTTCTTCATGATGAACCGTACAAACTTCATGGCGTCCTGCAGACCTTGGATCTGGATATTCCTCTGGAGAGAAGTTTCCCTGGAGTCCTGTGGATTATGTCCCTCTGCTGGGTCACTCTGAGTTCAGTCTGCACACGCCTGCTGACACATTTATTAATATGTGCACTGTGTGACGAAAGCTCTGCACACCGACCTATCAGGGAGCAGCAGTGCTGAGGCCACCCCCACCCTGCAGACTGTGGTCAACAGAGTTCGAGGAACGTGGTGAGCGTCTGAGCGTCAGAGCGTCAGAGGACAAGGCTGAAACACTTTAACAACCTGCAGAGTCAAATTACATACACATGTAACACAAACACACACACACCTACACACACGCACATGCCTATACACACACAAATGCACGTACACACACGCTTATACAAACACTCACATACCTCTACAGGAATTCAGTCAATAAGGTCATATGGGATCATCACACACCAACAAAAAACGTCATCTCAGTTCTTCAGATGTTTACATGATTGTTGTTGTTGTTTACATATATGTACATGTGTGTTAGATAATAATAATTCTATGAGGCTGTTGCAGATCAAACCCATGTGTCTGAACCACTCTTCCACCACCAGTTAAGAGGATCCCTGATCTTTTGTGGGTGATCCTGATTAATCTAATTCCCCCCTAAATAAGTTTACACATTAAACTCACTGCTGTGTCTGATCCACTCCACACCAGCACAACACACCACCAACACGTCATTGTCGCTGCAATGCTAGGAATGATCCACCACGCACATAATACCTGCTCTGAGATGGTCTTAGGGGGTCCTGACCATGGAAGAACAGGATAATAAAGTATACAGAGAAACGGATGGACAACAGTCTGGAACCGTAGAGCTACAGAGTGCTCCTTTACTGTCAGTGGAGCTTATACAGTTGACAGTGAGTGTAGATACAAGGAGGTGGACCTAATGTCATGGCTGATCAGTGTAAGTCATCACTGAGTGTATATATCATACATATCATCTGAGTCTCACTCAGCAGTACCTTCTTAAACATGTTTTCCAAAAGGTCCTTAGAAACAGTCAACATCAGAGTCATGACATGTTCTTAAACCGCAGAACCATTACACCTTTGTGTTTTTACCTAAGAACAGATCTCAGGTCAGAGAACACCTCCTGAATGTTCCAGGTGGGTTGCGCACTGTTTAATAGTGGTGTTAATAATCTATCACCTTAGCTGGATGTTTTCCCTGCGCTCTGCTGGCTGAAGGTCATGATTACTTTGGCTTCATTAAGGGTCAGACTCTCTGGTGGATTAGTGGACTAAGGGACTTTACACTCTAAATATTACATAACACATATATATAAACACACTGTATAAACACATCTAATAATTTACATTTACATTTAAGGCATTTAGCAGACGCTCTTATCCAGAGCGACTTACAACCGTGCTTAGTGTTCCGTTGGATAATATTCCAGCTAGTAGGAAGTTTAGAGCCTAAAACTCACCATGAGCTCAGACACTGCCCGAACAGGGGGCCAGTGCTGGTACCTAGAGAAAGGTCATTATAAATGCAACACAATACACATTGACAAAGGACATTATAAGTGCAATACAAAAAGGTTATTAAATTGCCACACGATACACACAATTTACACGCCAGCTAGAGCTCATTCACTTAAGTGCTTTACGAAGAGATGGGTCTTCAGTCTGCGTTTGAAGACTGCGAGAGACTCCGCTGTTCTGACGCCCAGTGGGAGTTCATTCCACCATCTGGGAGCCAGGACAGAGAAGAGTCTGGACGCTTGTCTTCCATGAGTCCTCAGGGATGGTGGTTCGAGACGAGCTGTACTTGAAGCACGAAGGGCTCGAGGTACAGCTCGACTCTTCACCATTGCCATAAGGTAGGGAGGCGCTGGTCCATTCTTGGCTTTGTAGGCCAGCATCAGAGTTTTAAACCTGATGCGGGCAACGACAGGAAGCCAATGAAGAGAGGGCAGCAGTGGAGTGACGTGGGTGAACTTCGGAAGGTTGAAAATGAGACGGGCAGCTCAGTCTTGCTGGGATTGAGCTTAAGGTGGTGAGCTGTCATCCATGAGCTGATGTCGGTCAGGCATGCTGAGATGCGGTTGCAGACCTGTGTATCAGATGATGGGAAGGAAAGCATGAGTTGCGTATCATCAGCATAGCAGTGATAAGAAAAGCCATGAGAAGTAATTACTTTGCCAAGAGAAAGAGTGTAAAGAGAAAAGAGAAGAGGACCCAACACCGAGCCTTGAGGGACACCGGTGGAGAGCCTACATGGAGCAGACGTGGACCCATTCCATGTTACCTGATAGTGGCGGTCCTCCAGGTAGGACTCAAACCACTTCCATGCAGTGCCGGTAATTCCAAGATCGGTGAGGACCGACAGGAGGATCTTGTGGTTCACCGTTTTGAAGGCTGCAGACAGGTCGAGCAGAATCAGAACTGAGGACAGTTTGGCTGATCTCGCTGCATGAAGCCTCTCAGTTACTGCGATGAGAGCAGTTTCCGTGGAATGGGCTGGTTTAAAGCCGGACTGGTTGATGTCCTGAAGCTGGTTCTGGGAGAGAAAGAAGGAGAGTTGATTATAGACAGCACGTTCAAGAATTTTGGAGAGAAATAAGAGAAGTGATACCGGTCTGTAACTGCTGACGTCTGAGGAATCCAGCGAGGGTTTCTTCAGGATGGGAACCACTCTGGCAGTCTTGAAGGCCTGTGGAACACACCCTGAAGACAGGGAAGAGTTTATAAGGGAGGAGATGAAGGGTAGCAGGTCCAGGGAGATTGACCGAAGCAGTGTGGATGGGATGGGATCCAGTGGGCAGGTTGTGGAGTTGCTGGATTCCAGTAGCTGTAGGATGTCGTCTGAAGAAAGAGAAGAAAAACAGGTTAAGGAGTTTGTGGCAAGAAGATGAGGACTGATAGAAGGAGGAGTGGGGACAGGGGAAAATGACTGGTGGATTTTATTCACTTTCTCTTCAAAGAAAGTGACAAAGTCCTCCGGGGTGAGGGAAGAGGGAGGAGGGAGAGAGGGAGGGTTGAGGAGAGAGGAGAAGATGCTGAACAGTTTGTGAGGGTCAGACGCCGATTCTTCCAGTTTCCTCTTGTAGGAAGATGACTTCGCAGAGGTCACTTCCGCTGAGAACCTGGAGAGGACGGCTTGGTAGGTGTGTAGGTCAGAGTCCAGCTGGGATCTCCTCCACTTCCTTTCAGTTCTCCTCAGCTCTCTCCGGTTGTTACGCAGGACGTCTGACAACCAGGGGGCAGGTGGAGAAGATCTTGTTGACCTGGGGGAGAGAGGACACAGATGGTTAAATGCAGATGAGAGAGAAGAAACTAAAGTGTCTGTAGCAGTGTTCAGGGAGAGAGAAGAGAAGGAGTCAGGGTGAGGGAGGGTAGTGAGGACGGTTGAAGCGAGAGAAGAGGGAGAGACAGGTTACGCCGGGTGAAGGAGGAGTGTGAAGGGGTGATATGGACAGGAAGAGCTGGACAAGAGAGAGAGAAGGATAGAATTTAATGATCTGAGCAGTGAAGAGGGGTTACTGTGACATCCAGCGCAGGGCTGGGTCTACTGAAGACCAGGTCCAGAGTGTTGCCACCTCGGTGCGTTGGAGGGGATGGGTTGAGGGTGAGGTCGAAGGATGATAGTAGCGGTTGCAGGCATGATGACTGCAACTTGTCCGATGGGAGGTTGAAGTCGCTGAGTAGGAGAAGCGGGGACCCATCAACAGGGAACAGACTCAGAAGAGTGTCTAGCTCATCGATGAAGTTCCCTAGAGGACAAGGAGGTTGATAAATGACAATGATATGAAGGTTAGTGGGGGAGGACACTGTGACAGCATGATATTCAAAGGAAGAAACTACAAGGTGAGGAAATGAAAGAGGAGTAAAGTTCCACTTTCTAGACAACAGCAAACCTGTGCCCCCACCTCTGCCAGTCTGTCTCGGTGAATGGGAGAAGTTAAAGGCAGAGGAGAGAGCAGCTGGAGTTGACAAGTTCTCATGGGTGATCCAAGTCTCAGTCAAAGCCAAGAAGTGCAGAGAGTGGTGGGATGCTAAGGCTGAGATGAAGTCTGCCTTCTGGACAGCAGATTGGCAATTCCAGAGCCCACCTACCACCCTGGTCAGAGTAGGAGACGACTGCGGAGCGTGGATGAGGTTGCTGGTATTGCGCTTCCTGTGGTGACCGTGAGGTCTTCTAGGTCTGTGAGATGAAAGAACAGGTATTGTAAAGCACATGTTGGACAAGCATAAGTGTAATCATTCTGATAATTTATCTACAGTAGTCTATAACTGTCTACAGTAAATAACTTTACAGCTCACTGTCAGTTGCTGTCCACATTGTTTACTGTCCCACTCTGGTGACCAGTCTAGTGTATGGTGTTGAAGACGGTCTGTGCTGCCCCAGCAGATAAAGACATGCCTGAGGCCAGGAAGGCTGGAGCAAACATTCACACTTTATAATATCGCTCTAAACATAAACACTCAAATACACATACATACACACACAAGAAACACACACAAATAGCGACAGATGTTAATGATTGGGAAGAGGTGGTACAGTGCAGTGAATGTCTCGTTCCGTGTGTGGAAAATGGCTCCAAAGCAGAGGCTACTGATTGGCTAAAAGGAGTGACTGCATTTGGGCGTGCCAAAGACCATAGTGTAAAGGAAGTAGCTAAATCTGCAGGTGTATGGAAGCGTACCGTCATTTGGGTCTACCAGCAGTGGCAAAATCCCAGTCTACAGGGAATTCTCCTTGGAATTGTGCCAGGGAAGGCATCCACGGACCATCCGTCCGGACCATTTGCCCTTCTTGATGTAAGAGTGTCTGAACATTGATGTGGCCTACATCCAGAAACTTGTCCAATCCATACCAAATCCAATCACAGCTGTTACTGATGCTGGTGGAGGAATTACAGGCTGTTGGGACAGTGGGGCAAACAAGTATTTAGTCAACCACTGATTGTGCAAGTTCTCCTACTTAGAAAGATGAGAGAGGTGTAATTTTCATCATAAGTACACTTCAACTATGAGAGACAAAATAACAAGGAAATCACATTGTAGGACTTTTAAAGAATTTATTTGTAAATTATGGTGGGAAATAAGCATTTGGTCAAGCAGGATATCTGTCTCTCACAGACCTGTAACTTCTTCTTTAAGAAGCTCTTCTGTCCTCCACTCGTTACTGTTATAAACGGCTCCTGTTTGACCTCATTACCTGTATAAAAGATACCTGTCCACAGCCTCACACAGTCAGACTCCAAACTCAACCATGACCAAGACCAAAGAGCTGTCGAAAGACACCAGGAAGAAAACTGTAGAGCTGCACCAGGCTGGGAAGAGTGAATCTACAATAGGCAAGCAGGTCTGTGTGAATCAACTGTGGGAGCAATGGTAAGAAAATGGAAGACATACAAGACCACTAATAATCTCTCTCGATCTGGGGCCCCACGCAAGATCTCATCCCGTAGGGTCAAAATGACCCTATGTCCTGGAGTGGCCTAGCCAGTCTCCAGATCTCAACCCCATCAAAACGTTGTGGAGGGAGTTGAAAGTCCGTGTTGCCCAGCGACAGCCCCAAAGCATCACTGTTCTAGAGGAGATCTGCATGGAGGAACGGGCCAAAATACCAGCTACAGTGTGTGCACACCTAGTGAAGACTTACAGGAAACATTTGACCTCTGCCATTGCCAACAAAGGTTATTGTTACAGAGTACTGAGTTAAACTTTTGTTTTTGACCAAATACTTATTTTTCACCATAATTTACAAATAAATTCTTTAAAAGTCCTACAATGTGATTTCCTTTTTTTCATTTTGTCTCTCATAGTTGAAGTGTACCTATGATGAAAACTACAGACCTCTCTCATCCTTCTAAGTAGCAGAACTTGCACAATCAGTGGTTGACTAAATACCTTTTTGCCCCACTGTATGTATGGTTCAGTCACAAGAGACTCTGTTACTGTCTGGTGAGATTATCAATCATTGTGTTAATGTAATAAACTGAAATCATTTGAATGAAGTGAATTCAGAGCAGTACTATTTGGGATGATGATGAACTGTCTACTTTGTTTAACACTGTTCAATCAACATGATCCATCAAAGACCAGCTGGAGAAATAGAAAATCACCTCAAACTTGTGAAACCTCTGAATTTGAAACTCTACTGTTAATTGTGTATGCCCATAATTCAGGAGCTGCAGGTCAGATTGAGAGACCAACCCCATGTAGAACTCCTTAAACTCACTACTTCTTACCAGAGAGGACAACACACACACACACACACACACACACACTACCTCTCACCAGAGTAGAGTGGACAACACAGATACACAGACACACACACACACACACACACACACACAGACACGCACACACACTACCTCTCACCAGAGTAGAGTGGACAACACAGATACACAGACACACACACACACACATACACTACTTCCCACCAGAGTGGACAACACACGCACACACACTACCTCTCACCAGAGTAGAGTGGACAACACAGACACAGACATACACACACACACACACACACACACACACACACTAATAGACACACACACATACACTATCCCTCACCAGAGTGGACAACACACACACACACACACACACACACACACAAACACATTAATAGACACACACACATCCACTACTTCCCACCAGAGTGGACAACACACACACACACACACACTAATAGAAACACACTGTGGTGTTACTCAAGAGTTAGACTCTCAGATTTGACGTCAGGAAGGGAAAATGAGGAAAAAGTGTTTTTTTTCCGGTGATGTTGAAATCCCATGGTGTTACTCAGGAAGTGAGAAAGACAGTGAGCTCGATATGAGAGAACGGCATTTAAAATCCTCTAACCCTCAGAGTAACACTCAGACCTCCTGGAGAACAAGAAGAAGGTGGACAACTCTATCTGAAGCTGTACTGAATGTCTGGGATGTTCCTGCTGGTTCCTGTGGTTCTTCTCCTGGTGGTGCCAGGTACGTTCCCTTTCCAGCTTGTACCATTAGCTTGTATAGATAGCTTAAAGCCAAGCTGTACACTACTACTGTGTACTACTGTCTGATTACAGTGATCAGAACAGCCTAATGTATTAACACATATCATTATAACACTTTAACAGTGTTAACCTTGTTAAACTAAGATCAGTGCTCAGTATTAACTGTTGTGATGTCACTCCAGCCTCTCAATCCAGCAGACCTCCGTTTGAAGGAGACCTTAACAGACAGATCTTTATGTTAGACCCCTGGGCTGATGTGGGGTGATATATTCATATATAGCAGCTACAGTGTGTGCCGATGCTCTGGTCTTAGAATGAAACGAGTTGTGTGAGCTCATAAATAATTAGAGGAGCTCTGCTCTGATTGGATGGTTAATGGTCAGTACTGGTGTCCAGCAGGTTCAGTCACATGTCCACCTCTCTGGTGGAAGTTATACCAGAGTCTCCTTCAGTAAAGAGGAATAAAGAGCTTGTGTTGTTCGTCATACGTCTTCCTGAGGCCGTGGTGTTCCTGTGACATTGCAACAGATTTCCTGACCATTTCTCTCTGTGCTGAATGACTCAGCAGCCCTCCGACCTGTCTGTACACCACTGCTCTGAGTACAGGTTTGAGGAGTCCTCTGTAGCAGTTTGGTGCAGCCCAGTCTGTTTGACCAGTTTCCTGAAGGAGGGTTTGGGTTAGTCGGTATTAAAGTATGTGTTACATGGTACACGGTAACCAGGAACTAAGAGGAATTCAGTGGATCTAAAGTACCACAGACAGGATCAACGGGATTCCCTCTTAGTTCTTGAAATAATGTGTAATGGAATGGGGTTATACTTTATTACAGTGGCACTGGGCTTAATTCGACTAGAACTAGGATGGACTGGGACTAGGCTGTATTGAGTAGGACTAGGTTGGACCGGGCCTAGGCTGTATTGAGTAGGACTAGGTTGGACTGGGTCTAGGCTGTGTTGGACTGGGACAAGGTTGTATTAGACTGAGACTAAGCTCTGTTGGACTGGGACAAGGCTGCATTGGACTGAGGCTAGGCTCTGTTGGAATGGAACAAGGCTGTGTTGGACTGGGACTAAGTTGGACTGAGGTTAGCCTGTGTTGAACTGGGATAAGGCTGTATTGGACTGGGACTACATTTTGTTAGACAAGGAATGGGTTGGACTGGGGCTAGACTGTGTTGGACTGAGACTAGGCTGTACTGATCAATCTATATTGGATTGGTACTAGACTGTATTAAATTGAAAGTACTCTGTATTGGTCTGGGAACAGCCACTACTGGACTAGGACTAGTCTGGAATGGACTGGGACTAGTCTGTACTGGACAGGGAGTAGGCTGTATTTAATTGGGTCTAGTCTGTACAAGACTGGGACTAATGTGCATTGGACTACACTAGGACTAAGATGTATTGGATTGAGACTTGGTTGCACTGGAGTGGGAGCTGTAACCCAATGTCCTGTTCCTGTGCAGGATGCTGTGGGCTGTGGACGGTGGACAGGCTGATTGTCAGAAGCGGCGACTCTGTTACTATCCCCTGCCACTATAACTACAGGTTCCGGGAGCAGGTGAAGTACTGGTGCAGAGGAAAGAACTGGTACACCTGTATTACTGTGAGAAAGTCAGCGAAGGTGAACATCACAGACAGTCCAGCCGAGCTGGTGACCACGCTGACCCTGTCCGGCCTGCAGGTCACAGACACCGGACGTTACTGGTGCGCCATTAAGCGTGGTGGACTTATGAAGGCGGACATCAGAACCTCACTGGAGCTGCAGGTGATTAAAGGTAGGAAACAGACTGGATTCCTGACTTATAATTAATCAGAGATACACCACATCACTTTTACTTAACCCAGGATAATAAACCCACTCGGGCTCTCTTTGGCTCACAGACACGCCGGACCTGTGGGTCAACAGCAGCTCAGTGTCTGGCACTGAGGGCGGGAATGCAACTGTGCAGTGTTACTATAGCGACCGATTGAAGGAGGATGAGAAGAAGTGGTGTCGGAGTGGAGATCTGCACTCCTGCCAATCACAGCAGGACATACAACCTTCCCAGAATGCAAAGCTGTCCCTTGTGGATGAGGGTCAGGGAGTATTCACAGTAACACTGGCCAACCTGCAGACGGACGATGGCGGATGGTACTGGTGCATGACAGGAGGAATACAGGCGCCAGTCCACGTCACAGTCACTACAGCGTCCACCACACAAAACTACACAGGTACTATCAACAAGAACCTGAAACAAAATTCTCACTAATTGACAATGCTTACTCCAACACCAACACTAACCCTAATCCCAACACTAACACTTACCATCATTTATTAATCCCCACATGCTAACCCCAACACTACTGCTACTCTCAACACTAATAATAACATCAATGCCACTCTCACTAATCCCAACACCAACAGTAACACCAATGCTAACCCCAACACTGACATTAACCTTAACACCAACACTAATCCAAACACCAACTCTAACCCCAACACCAATTACACTAATCTGCAATTTATATCCTGAGAGTAAATCCAATTTATACTCAAATGTTAATCCTAGCTTTATTTTAACAATTTTACCTTTGTGATCTGTCAATAATCCTAAATAAAAGATAATCCCGATAAGACCAATGCTAATCCTAATTTTATAACAGAAGACTATTCTAACCTTACAGTCTAATAGTAAACCTACATTGCCTCCCTGATGGCAATCTTAATCTTACACCTGAACACTGTTTTTACACTGTAATGACAGTTCTGACCTTAGTGTTGGTCTTTGGTCTCCGATTTCTGTCCTGCTGACCCAACATTCTGCATATCTGTATGTTCTCTATTATTGAGCACACCTGATTTAACTCATTAACTAATTAAGATGCCCCTTGTGTGTGGAGAAAACACAGACCCTGGAGTCCCCCGGACTAAAAGTGAGATTATATATATAATATCAGACCTTCTTGTGTCTTTCTCAGAGTCTCCTCAGAGAACCTCACCACCACTGCTGATGTCTACCCTCTCAACACCCACCCTGCTGACTTCTACACACACACCAGCAGCACATGTGACTGGACACTCAGCTGACCACACGTCCACCACCTCCTCAAACTCCACCAAGTCCTCCACCACCTCCTCACCGTCCACCAACTCCACCACCTCCTCACCCTCCACCAACTCCTTCACCATCTTCTTACCATCCGCCACCTCCTCCATCATCTCCTCAACATCTATAAACTCCTCCACCACCTCCTCACTGTCTAGCACATCCTCCACTCTGACAGGTGAAACTCAGCTACATCTTCTACATCAGATCGTCTTCAGGTAAAGGTCATTTTGGTAGACACAGTAAACACAGTGCTCCTTTCCTTCACAGCTCTGACCACGCATCAAGGAGCTGATCCTAAAGGCAGAGGAACTACATGCACTTCCACAGATAACAGGTGTGTGTGCATGTACTGAATCACCTTCTTTACCTCTCCCGGAGTGCTACATAAAACACTTTATTATTATTATTATTATTATTATTATTATTATTATTATTGTTATTATTATTATGCGCATCATTATTAGTTGATATGATTATCTGCGTGTTGATTTTAGGGTGTATGTGTATCTGATCGTCACTGGGGGGATACTAGCAGCAGTAGCTGTAGTGGTCAGTGTGTTCCAGAGGAGGAGAACACGGAGCCGTAAGTAACACCCACCCTGGCCCCCACACCCCAGAGACCTTTTGAAGAGTCATTGAGAGCTGCCTAATATGTTCCATTGACGTGTGAGTGTGTACATGTTCAGCTCACTGGACTCTTCTCTGAAATGTTTTCTGCAACTTTCTCAGGTGGGAATCACATGACTGTGGGGGGGGCGGAGCCAGATGAGCTCAGTGTGAGTAAACTAAACATGAATAAATTGCTTAGTTTACTGAATAGCCCATAACCGCTATCAGATTCAACACTGTGATGAATTATTATTGTGTTTCTGATTGATTAGGCGACCGATGACGCTGAGTTGCTGGACCACGAGTGGACAAACAGGACTGTTTTAAAGCTGGAGGAGGAAACAAACTCTGCATCAGATCCATTCAGGACTGAGACACTGTAACAGTACAAACCCAGTTCTGAACCTTTATTTATGTTCTTATAGTGCACTTATATTTGATCTAGTCTGTTACTGAACACAGGCTGTGCTCCAGATTAGACTGAGCATGAAGTTGAACTGTTGTATGTTATTTGTGTAATTTAATAGCTTGTTATTGTCAGAAACTCCAGCCTGTTTATCTCCTCTGCACTCCTATAGTAGCATATATATTTAGCGTAACTAAACACTGGTGTGATGATGTGGGTGATGGCGTGCATGTGGGAAAGTGGAGATGGTGTTTCATTGAAGCCCGGAGAGGTTTCCGATCACTCCAGGAATTCAGGCAGCAACTGCAGCCTTTGGTCCACTTGGCTAACAGCCCTAAGCTCAGCTGGACAGCAGTCATTAGGCCCCCTGGCTAACAGCTCAGCTGGCCAACATTTTCTAGTTACTTCGTTATGTAGAGTATTTGTTTGATGTCATTCCTGTCAGTGCAGTCACACTGCTGACATACACTGGTCAGCTGAAGTGACAGCTGACATTAGCTGAGTGACCACAGTCCTCCTAAAGACCATTAGAACTTTACCTGTTGATCTTTAACTGTTCAGGTGAAGGAGAAACGTTCAGTGGTAATATTGTACACTAATTTACGCTCGTGTCCTCAGAGCGTACAGCTTCAGCACAACATTGTCAAATTAATTAGGATAATAGAAAACTACATGGCATGCTATGTCTGGTTCTCAGCTTATGTTCTTGATAGACCCAATATCATATCAATCAGTAAACATAAATGATCTTTATACGGGGAGTGTTTCTCTAGAATTCGTCTTCGGTCCTCTTTTCTTCACATCATATACAGTGCATACCTATCCTCCACCAGATCAACTCCAGCTTAAATGTATCTGTACTAATAGGAACGTTCCTCCTAACAGTCTGGTGTCTTGGCAGAACACAGGCTTTGCTTATGTGTGTGCTTTTAATGTAAAGTCATGCTGATAGAGTTTATGATGCACTCTGGAGTGGGAAGCCTGGGGCTACTTGATCAGCACATTTTCACTCCTGTCCTCAGGGGGCGCTGTGTGTCGCTCACATTAACATTTCCTAGATAAAAGGAGAACATCATCACAGCAGCTAATAATTAGGAAAAGGAGAGTTAAAGATCTTCTTGATAGTGGTGATCATGCCCTTGACCTTGCTGGACCCTCATGACCACTAATGGTGTAAGCCTGAGGTGACACTGCCAGATTTAAAATTTCTAGCTGGGTGCAAGTGAGAGTGGCCTTTAGCCTGGCTGGCTAGCAGCCATTAGCACAGAGCCCAACACACAAGGAGTAACTGGACCTAAATAGCTGGAGGACCATTTACCATGTCCCATCTACGTCATACTCGTAGCTGCAGCCATGCTGTTTACACCCACCGGTCCTCTGACGTGACGGCTAACATTAGCACAGCAGCACCAACATAGCCAGTGTTTACTGACGTTAGCCGAGGAAGGATTCAGACATGCGAGTGGTATCACACCCAGTTATTATTATCTCTCTCTCAGTTGTTGGTAATATTACTTGGTCTTGGATTAAAGTCTATAATCAGTGTGAGGCAATTAAACATTAGACCTCCACAGGGCAATTATCTGGGTAGACCAGCGGTGGGGTACAGTCAGTGGGATGGGGACCTGATTAAGGCAGCAGACCTGTATATACTACCATCTGGGTGTCAGCAGTTCCCCACCTGGCCACATTAGGGCTCTCTAGCACTAACCTATTCAGCCTGACCTCAAACCCAGCACGCCAGGTTCCTCGGGTATGCACACTGAGCGTGGCTCCAGTCTGATGTCTCTGGTATTTGTACTATTGCTGTGCTTTTTGGACCTTTCTGTCCTGACATGTATCTAGTAAACCTGGACTCTCAAAGCATTTCTAAAGTGAACATTTCTCTTATTCACTCGGTCAGAAAGGCATTAAAAAATTCACTTGCAGAAGAAAGAGGGGGTAAAGGGGGACTGTAAAGGAAAAAGAGAGAATGGACATATATCACACTATGGAGCCACAGACCTGGATGTCTCCCCCAGTGTCTCAGTGATGTCTGTTAACCTGCTGTAAGGGCCCAGAGTGTGTTCAATACTTCATACGTAATCTCCTGAATATCAATTCACCATCTTTACATCCTGGACATGATCGAAGCTCAGTCTCTCATCTCTCCAGCAGGACTCTGCTGGTATCAGATCCATTGTATAAATGGTTTGGTGTTTGATATCATTTGTGTATTATTCTCACTTGAATAAACCTATTACCCATTTCTGTATACGCTGTATTAATGTTACTCAGACATGCATTCCAGTCCTTAGCAAGTCCGTACACAGGTCCCCCGTCCACCGTGTCTGGACCCTCAGATGGGGATCACTGAACTGTTCCTGTTGTTAGATTGTATTACTGTTAGGAAGCTATAGACATGGCATTTCCAGCAAGGAGATAGTTAATATTATTTAAAAAATGAGAAACTGTTCAGAGTGCCAAAATAAAGATAATAACGTTCTACGAAATCATCAAATCTGCACCAAATTCAGAGTGATTTGGTGAGCTATTCACAGTGGTAGTGAATGGAACCAGACTTCCACCCCTAAAAGCTGCCTCACAGAAAGTTACTACATAAGATGGTTATGAATACACTGTAGTAAACAAAATGTCTATATGTGCTTTGGAGACATGGAGAACCCTGGTTCCCATCACATCCACTGTAAAGAACATCTGAACATCTCACAGTAAGGATTTGTGAGATATGGAGTGAACTGTAAGTGAAGAGCACAGGAGTGACATGTTTATGTTCTGAATGTGGTACGGAAGCTGCAGTGTTTGTAATAAAGGCTGCATGGAGCTTCCATATGGTGACAGAAACCCAGTAGATCACAGAGAGCTCCAACTCCCCAAACTGATCCACTTTACTGACCAACATGGATGTGAACGTTCAGCACTCACTCAGGAGGACAGAGGACAGCAATTAAACACAGACACCAGAGAGGTGGCAGGTTTGATGGAGTTGAAGTACTTAAGCTCCAGCTCTTATCTGTAGACTGGATGGGTGCACTCCTTACAGGTCTTCCCTCATCCAGCATTCAAAACACTGGTTCCAGAACCTTTAGAATGTGGCGCCTCTGTCTGGATCACTTCACTGGGTTCCTGTAGAAGTGGGAACCTGATAAAAAGCTCTGCTTCTTACATTCAAAGCTCCTCAGAACTCCATACCAGTGTAGATCTCTCCCTTCTGTTCTGACTGTCCTTCCTACAATCCACACATCATGGGCTCCACCTCACTGCTGCAGTGTCCTGTAGCGCCCCTCAGTGGTAGAACAATCTCCTACTGAACCCTGCACTGCACACTCATGCACTTCCTTCTGCTGTGACCTGAACACTTAACGAGTAAAGCTGGGAGGCTGAGGAAGCAGTGTATGACCATATGTACTGTCTGGGCTTTAGTCTCACCTGCTCTCTGAAACACAGATCAGGATTTGTCTGCCCTCCTTAGTTTCTGTACTTAAGTAGTTTTTCTGTGTATCTGTACTAAAGTGTTTCCATTATGGGCCATTTTGGTACTTTAACTCCACTATATTTCAGAGTCTGATGTCTGACTATTTATTCCACTAAATTATGAGAAAGGTAACAGGTCAAAACGAGACAAGCTTATTCATGGATTCTTAGCGTCCATGTCCATTTTAGACCTGGACTACATCAAGGAGCACCTGGAGGAGGGCAGGTAAAGCAAGATGGGGTTAAAGCAAACACTGACTGACAATCACCCATCAAAGCACTAGTGAACAAATCAAAGAAATTCCTGACTTTGTGGGTAAAGAGACAACACCATGGAAATATGTACACATGCACTTGTGACTGAATGTATATTAACTGTATTTCTTTATATAGTAACATAGTTTATGTTTATGAACAGAGACCTACAAATACAGTACAGTAAAGTCATTTGTGATTCTGTTAAAGCAATGTTGCTATTAAACTTTAACTTGTAACTAAGTTCCAAATAAATCCTAAAATGAATCTTTACTTGTTTGCATAAACACATACACACAGAGTCTTTCTAAAGGTTCTTCATTATGTACATCAGAAAGTAGAACATGAAGAGTCAGATCGTATATACATGTCTAAATCAACCCTGATCATCTTTAACCAACATTTAACTCCACTTTTATAAGCATCACAACCCCAACAGCAGCCTGTAAGTAACAGTAGCTAGTACAGGTAACGTTAGCTAATAGACTTAGCTCCTAGTAACTAGAATAGCTAACTAAATAGTATAAGATGAGCTTATTTACATTTTATGTAGTCTATTTCCACATTCTGTTTGATCATTGGAGGCAGAGTCTTGCTGTAAGCCAGCCAATCGGACAAAGCTCATCTAATTATTCATGAGTTCCTTAAAAATGGGAAAACAACTTGTTTCGTTCTAGAACCAGATTATAGGGTGGAAATGGGAACAGTGTTGAATCTGGATGTTTTTCACACATACCTTTTATCTAGAACATCAGAGAACCATTTAAACACTAAATAAATACTTTCTGGGGAATCTTTCATTTGTGCATATGAAGCAGTGAGGTACAGTCCTGCAGAGAGATACATCACTACATATTTCCATTTTTTCCCGTGTTCAGGTCATCTCGATCTCCAGCAGTTGAACGTGTTCTTCTACATCACTGAATGATCCTGTACAGTAAATAACACCATCATCAGCAGCAGCAGCAGCACAATTACCAAACAGAGAGTGTATTGTGATCCGGACAGAGAGATTACCTCAGGACTTTTAGAGAGAGAGGACAGGACCTCCATTTCTTCACCTCTTTCACTAACCTGAACACAGAACAGTCCAGTCAGACTGACCGCACCACCGACACCACATTTATCACCATCACAGAAACAGTCCACTCAGACTGACCACACCACCAACACCACATTCATCACCATCACACAGCCTACTTTTTATACACACTACCTGGAGATCTGCTTCCCTTCCATCTTCAAAATTACCCTTTATCCTGTTACAAACACAGAGTTTACACAGAGTTTATAACATTTAATATTAATAGCATTTAAAGCTTAAATATTTAATACTCGTGCCAACCCTTAATCTCAAAATTTAACACTGTACAATCCAGCTCTAACCCTTTATACTGTAAAATAAATACAGAAATATCAGACGTAAACCCTTAAACTCTTAATTTAATGCATTAACATCTAAATCCAACCCCTTAAGCAGTAAATCTAAATGGCTGAATTAAGCTGGTTACAATATAGTTCGTTATTACATTTAAAGTTCAACAACTGTCAGTTGAGTTTAGGTAAATTTACCTGTTTTTCATCCTCTTCCCTTGAATTTCACAAAAGTAAAGAAATAAAAATGCAATGTAATTACAACCATTGTAAACAAATTTATTAGAATTACATTATTACATATAATTACATATAATTACATGGCTATTCTATAGCTAAAGTATAATCTTTCACTCTTATGTTTCACAGATAGATAGATAGACAGACAGACAGACAGACAAATAGACAAATAGACAGATAGATAGATAGATAGATAGATAGATAGATAGATAGATAGACAGATAGACAGACAGATAGATAGATAGATAGATAGACAGACAGACAGACAGACAGACAGACCGATAGATAGATAGATAGATAGATAGATAGATAGATAGATAGATAGATAGATAGATAGATAGATAGATAGATAGATTATTATACACACATTATTATTAGAGTATTATATTGCATTAATTTTGTATTTCAAATATTAATAATACTTTCTGTTGTTAGTACTTACAGGTGTTATAGATTTGTAAAACAATCCAACCAAAAATAAAGAGCGATTCAAACGGCAGGATGATGATGTGCATTTCAGGAAGAGTTCTCATTCCAGTTCCTACAGATTAATAATGAACATTTTTCATTAAGAGATAAAATAAAATACAATAATTTTGTTAAATCACAAAACTACCATCTCTTTATGGGTCTCTGTCTGAAGAATTATTGAAAACAAACAGCCTTTTATTTGGAAGGGGTTGCAGGTTACAAACACACTTTCTGTTTGTTTTCTATCAAACACATCAGAGGGTCAAATCTTGACAGAGATTGAATCTGTTTACTGTAATGAACTGTAGATTTGGAGCATGTGGTGATCATTTCTATACAGTGTACCGTTCTCTTGTTTTGCTCTGATGTTGTGATAGTATACCATTTTGGATACAATCCACCTTCTCATGAGAGCAAAAACACTTAAAAACTCAGCCTCTTTACGGAATTATACTAGTGAACAATTATACTATAAAATGAGGCTGGATTAAACAGTGCAGATGCAAATCATATCCACAGTATCCTGTTCAGGCTGGTTCATAGCTGCCACGTGGTATTTCTCAAATGGATAGCCCATGAAGCCAGTGAGACATGGTTGGAAAAACTCTCAACCATCTCAGCAGGCAAGCATCAAAACATACACACAAACATGCACAACAAACCAAAAAATGGCAGTGATACTGCATCAACCCACTTACTCTGGAACACACATACCAATGTTAGTTTGACACCTTGGATTACCCCATGTTGTTATCTAGGCCCTACATTCTTCTCCATATACACTGTTTTGCGAAAAGTATTCACTCTAAATCCAAATAATCGAATTTAGGTGTTCCAATCATTTCCATGGCAACTGGTGTATAAAACTAAGTACCTAGGCATGCAGACTGCTCCCACAGACATCAGTGAAAGAACGGGTCACTCATGAGCTCACTGAATTCCAGCCTGGTACCGTGATAGGATTCAGTTGTGAAATTTCCTACCTACTAAGTATTCCACAGTCAACCATAGTCAACAGGAACACAGCATACTCAGCCACGAAGTGGTAGACCATGTAAAATGGCGAAAGGGGTCAGCGGAGACTGAGGCGCATAGTGTGCAGAGGTCACTAACTTTCTGCTGATCACTACAGGTCTCCAAACTTCATGTGGCCTTCAGATTAGCTCAAGAACAATGCATAGAGAGCTTCATGGAATGGGTTTTCATGGCTGAGCAGCTGCATCTAAATCGTATATCACCAAGCGCAATGCAAAGTGTTGAATACAGTGGTGTAAATCACCGCCACCGGACTCTAGAGCAGTGGAGACCTGTTCTCTGGAGTGACCAATCACGCTTGGTACAGAATGGTACTTGTCTGACTGCATTGTGCTGAGTATAAAGTTTGGTGGAAGGGGGATTGTGGTGTGGGGTTGTGTTTCAGGAGTTGGGCTCATCCCCTTAGTTCCAGTGAAAGGAACTTTTAGTGCTTCAGCAGACCAAGAGATTCTGGATGATTTCATCCTCCCAAATTTGTGGGAACAGCTTGGAGATGGTCCCTTCCTGGATGAATGAGCGAGTTTGGTGTGAAAGAACTTGACAGAGTCCTGACCTCAACATCACCTCATCCAACATCAGTGTCTGACATCACAAATGTGCTTGGAAGAATGGTCAGAAATTCCCATTAACACATTCCTAAACCTATGGATTAGATTGGGATATCAACAATATCCCCTTGTTGTTGGTAGTGTTTTAATTCATTTAAATGATGATGACGGTATTCTATATGCCACCGGGTCTGTACTGTCTGAATCTGAACTGTCAACACTCCAGGATAGCTCCCTTCATGTTTTCAAGTGCCTTTGCTGCTCAAAAATTGTCTTTAAAGACAAAGACGAAGATTATGTGGTTTTGTCATAAAAAATGCTACGGCCACTTATAAATAACCACATATTAGGGAGCAATCCTGGAATAGGTTACAGCGTATATATATCTAGGTATTCTGTTGGATTACGGGGACGTAGTTAACAGACTGGCGTGTAAAGGTATGCTTTAGAGAGTGGGTGCTCTCTATCACTCTGTTATCCATTTTGTTGCTCCTTTTAAAACACATCACTGCTCCCTTTACTCTCTGGTCAATTGGTCCTCTTTACATTCTTATACGGTGTAATGCTCACCGTTTTGTCTTCATTTATAAGACTATTTTTGGACATACTCTACCTTAATTACAGGCCCTAATACAACCGTCATCTGCCAAATATAACACCAGGTCTTCCCTCTATATTCAACATAAAACTAACAGCCACTTTTATGCTCACCTTTAATGTATATATTACTGGACCTTATGGGTATTACATTTTACATTTTACAATTACATTTATGTTTTGTATATGACCTAGCAAAGTACTAAGACAACTATTACTGTGCTTTTTAACATGTAGAAACCTTTTTCTGTGTTAGCAGGATGACCATTATGAACATACTTTACTTCTGTTTACCTGATTTTAAGATTAGCTCTAAGGCCAGGGTGAGGGATGTTACAACGATTAGTCCTGAAGTTCCAAACAGGTAAAGAATAATGTGAGGAAGTTCTGCAACACAGAAACACACAATCACTTCATTTATTAATCTAACACTGAATTAGACATTATGATAATCAAGTCTAATTCATGGTGCAAAGTCTCTAGATTAAAGCCCAATCTAACTCCTCTATCATGGTGCAAAATCTCTAGATCACAGCATTAAATCTCTCAGTCACAGCTCGTTCAAACTCCATCATCACAGCACAAATTCTCTAGATCACAGCCTGACCAACTTTACCATCACAGTGCAAAATTTCAAGATCACAACTTAATTCAAACAAAACTCCACTATCATGGTGCAAAGTCTCTACATCACAGCCCAATCTAACTCCACTACGACGGTGCAAAGTCTCTAGATCACAGCCCAATCAAATTTCCTTATCACTGTACAAAGTCTCTAGATCACAGCCCAATCAAATTTCCCCATCACGGTACAAAGTCTCTAGATCACAGCCAAATCAAACTCCACTATCACAGAACAAAACTTCTAGATTACAGCCTGTACAAACTCCAAAAGCCTGTTAGAGTGCAAAATCTCTAGATCAAAGCCCAATCAAACTCCACTATCATGGTGCCAAGTCTCTAGATCACAGCCTGATCAACTCCACCATCATAGTGCCAAGTCTCTAGATGACAGCCTGATCAACTCCACCATCATGGTGCCAAGTCTCTAGATCATAGCCTGACCAACTAAACCATCATGGTGCAAAGTCTCTAGATCACAGCCTGACCAACTCGACCATTATGGTGAAAAATGTCTAGATCACAGCCCAATCAAAATTCCGCATCATGCTACAAAGTCTCTAGTTCACAGCCTAACCAAACTCCACTATCACAGCACAAAACCTCTAGATCACAGCCCGTTCAAACTCCTTCATCACAGCACAACGTCTCTAGATCACAGATTGATCAACTCCACCATCATGGTGTAAAATCTCTAGATTAATAATATATAATAAATAATTAATAAAATGAATAAAACATCTCTGTAAACTTACTTGGTATATTTTTAGGGTGATCAAACAGGGCTCCTGGGGGTGAAGTATGCATCAGGACCATTATAGCCAAGTATGCCGAATAATCTGTAATCAAGTTATTTGTATGATTTTATAATTACTGGAGTTAAATCTGAAATTAACTAATCTAAAGGTTCAACACTGATTTAGTACATTTTTAGTATTGAAGGTACATGAGGAAGAAAGTACACAAGGGAGTTTAGAAGCATAGTATAATATTTTATGGTATATTATAATATTTAAAAAGAAAAAGTCTTCAAAATATTTATCCTCACACACCCAACAAGGTTTCTGTTTAATTGTGGAGGAATGTAAATCCAACAGGGTATTACATGTAAACATTATATTTGTAGATATAATAATAATACATCTTAGTTTGTGCCTCTTTAATACTCATTTAATATTTCAGACTATTTTCTTCAACAAAGACCATATTTTATACTACATTAAACAGTTCTATGTTCATATTTAGCAAGTATTTTTGGCAATCTAACATTTACACAAAAACTCTCTTTATATAATTATAATTATGCCTTTTGGTTATTCAGTGCCATTTACAAAAATGCCAGAAGGTAATCATTGAAGATAATTATTATTTGGCATTTCTTACCTTTACGATTCATGTATTTTCTTATGAAATAAACATACAGAATGCCATATAACACAATTAGTATTGACACAACAACACCACAGCACACATCTGAAAAGAGAAACATTACCGATTAAAATGTAATCAGTAATTCTGGATGAAAATGTAACAAAAATTACTGTTTTACACACTTTTTTTCCTTATCAGAATTCTAAAACATACTTACATCCCAATCCTCTCCATTTAGAGCAAGTTTGAGTTTTATTTCTGTGCTGACACCGCACAACAAAAACCACCGCTATCCACATGCCGATATATATGACTACTTGAAAAAGAAGCATCCATGCTGCAAGGAGAAGAACAATTTCTCATATAGATGTGAGTGATATGCATTTTTAAACCAAACAGTAACAACTCCAAACAAATTAGGATAGAGCAGATTCCACTTTACACTCATCAACCAGCATCTTATCACCACTCTCTGAAATGAGTAAAGCTAATATGGTGGGACAGTGAAAACTTAGAAGACCCTGATCATATTTCTACTGTACCAGTCAGTGTGATAAATGCATTGCATAATGGTTTAAAGTAATATTAGACTGGAATCTGTGAAAAGTTTCCATGGTGATTCAGGAGGAAAATGTGTGTAAGTGTGTGGTGTTGTATATTTTGTTTCTGAAATATTAGACAATGACAGGAGGACTACAATTTTAGTTAGCATTTTTTTTATTCTGTCAATTAGGAATCTAAAATTCTAAATTCTCCAAGTGAACACAGATATTTTGCAAAAATCATATAATGAAGTGTGACTAATACACTCATACACATACATAATTCAATAAATAAATAAATGGTTTTACATGGTTGTAAAATATTTATTTTAAATAAGTACCCAACTCCTATATACTATATATATTAGCTTTCTGAACAAAAACTAATTGACCTTTCATGATCGTGAAAGAAACACGATGTATGCTGATTTTTTTCTCATTCTTCTTGTGAGCCATCACCACAGTGAGATGAGGGATGGCATCACCAAGTGGCGAGAAAATATGTGACATATACACTCAACAGCAACACTACGAAGAAGACAGAGCCGCATAAATAGAAGGCAGTCTTCAAGACAGTGTGGCAGTGCGGCAGTGCACAGCTACAACTGCTCACAGCTACAGCTGGTCACCGAGCATCAAGGAAAAGTGCTGCAGGTGCTTGGGGACCTGCCAGCAGAGCAGCAAGATCTCACAGAGGCATTCAGCATGGCTCTCAGTTGGGAATGTCGGTTAAGAAGATGCCTCTGGATGGAAGTGGGTGAAAGGGACAGCACATAGGCAGAAGTACTTCCTGAAACCACCACTTCCAGTGGAACTGAGGTGACATGAAGCTCACCAAGATTGCTTCCTTATTGACTCTGGCTCATCTTTGTGGTTGCTACATCCATGTGGTTGTGCTCCCCTCCATTGAGACCTGCACGGCTGTTATTAGGGAGGCGATGACTGCCCCATTCAAGTCCTTCACGGTGGTCAATTTGATATGAAAGGTAGGAGCCAGCTCCTGGGGATTGTAGGATGCCTGAGACAATTGGACAGGTTCTATATAGGACATGAGCATTGTTGGGTTGGTGTAATAGAGGTTTTGTTTTCCGCTTTACCTCATATTCTGCGTAAGACCTTCTCTCTTATGAGCTCTTCTTAGCTTGCAATCGGTTATACTGCACTCACCGCAGGGCAGTTATAGTGTTAACGTCACAATAGTGAGCAAATCCATAAAACCATCCTAAATCCTTTTCTACCATTGCTAATTTGGATCCCTATAATAGTGATAGTAATCAAGATTTTTCAGTATAGCATACATTTATTAGGGAATTACAACCCCAATTCCAAAAAAAATTAATTAAAAACAGAATGCAATGATGTCCAAATCTCATACTGTTCAGCACTGTTAGAGCCTTTCCAGTTGTCAGATGTGTAAGCTGCCCAACCCATAGGCACTAATTCAACCCCATACCATCAGGTGTGCAGGTTTTAGAACTGAGTACTGATAACAGGCTGGATGCTTCCTCTCCTCCTGAGTCTGCAGGACATGGTGTCTGTGGTCTCCAAAAAGAGTCTGATCCCAGAACAGTTTTCCATTTACCTCAGTCTATTTGAAATGAGCTTTGGCCCAGAGAAGGCAATCATACTCCATCACTGCGGTGCAAAATCTCTGGTTCAAACTCGTAACTGCGACTTGTGATAAGATGACATAAAGTTTGAACTTTATTTCTGTGCTGTTTTATCATATATTATGATATTAATCAAAACATTAACAAGTATAATGCTTATCAAGAAATATCCCATTTGCTGACCCCAGATGATTAAAATAATAAATTTATTTATTTAATGTGCATAAAATGTTTTATGTGCTTACCAACAGCAAAATTTCCTGCTGCCTTCCCCATAGTAACAAAACCTGTGATGTTAAACACGCAGGCCACCACTACGATAGCAGATGTGAGAACAATATAGAGACCTGGAAAAATACAAACAATGACAATTAACATTAGGATTTCTGTAAAAGTGTACATTAGCTGATAAATAAAACTAAACAACAAAAGGCCTCAGAAGGCTGCACTCTATTAGGCTGTAGAACAAGCAATAGTTCATCTTCCCAATATGTCAAAATAATAAGACATCCTCCCAATATGTCAAAATAATAAGACATCCTGCCAATATGTCATTATAATAAGAGAGTCGTATGTGAAAGGTTGGATGATTGTGTAGATGAACATGAGCTACACATCCTCTACAGAGACACACCACTGTAGAGTGTAATAAATCATTATGGCTTATGCTGAATTTAACACACGGAACAAAATGTGGCTATAAATGTGCAACACTATTGTAGAAACTAAAAGAGTTTGTACTGTAGAGTGTGTGCTAACTTCACTTAGAACATAATTTATTGTATTTCTATAATGTGGAAATCTATGTGGTGAATCATTTTTACTATAAGTAAGTAAAAAGAAAATCATGGATAAACCTACAATAGGTGGGCTGATGAAAAGGAAAAAGCAGTGTCTCCAAAGTGGCAGCTTTACAGGAGAGGCCAAAAATGTGCTTTACCAGGCAGATTTGGGCCATCTATATAGAAGTCTGTTTCTGCCACTTATAGAAAAAAAAGGCCACACAATAAGTTCTAATAAAGAGATAGTAAGTCATATTTATGAGATAGTAAGTAATAATTATGAGAAAGTTATAGTAATATAAATAGTAAGTCATAATTATTAGATACTGTATTGCTTTTTTTTTCTTAAAGTGGAGTAAACGATCCTCAATATGTTTCTGTTCATCATGAAATAATCACACTGTGAAATGATGCATAAGGAAAAAAGTTTTCATTAGGCAGTTACAATACATAGAGAACAGAAGCCAGAAAACCAGCATTACTAGAAAAGGTGCCAGGTGATGACGCGTCACAAACTGGTAGCAAAAGCTGATCATAGTGCAGAGGCCAGTCTCACAGAACATCTCCCAGTGAATTTTTAGAGGTTCTACAGTTAATTCTGAGTTCACAATCAACCGTACACAACAGGCATGAGACAGAACACCAGCAGATGTATCTATCTATCTTTATTATATGACCAAAAGAATTCACTCGTCTGCTTTCAGACACATATGAACTGAGTGATATCCCATTCTTAATCCATAGAGTTTAATGTGACATTGGTCCACCCTTTGCAGCTATTACAGCTTCAACTCTTCTGGGAAGGCTTTCCACAAGGTTTAGGAATGTGTTTATTGAGGAAGATTTTGGAATGTGGAACGTGGGCATTTTTGACCATACTTCCAGAAACACACTTGTGAGGTCAAACACTGATGTTGGACGAGAAGGTCTGGCTCACAGTCTCTGTTCTAATTTATCCCAAATGTGTTCTGTCTGATTGGAACACCTGAGCTCCCTGATTTGTATAGGGGAGTGAATACTCTTGGCAATATAGTGTCTATCCAGACAGTCCAGTCCTAAACATCTATCACCACAAGATCATTTATTTATTTTTTATTTTTTTCATTTATTTGTTTTATTAATCTCACTGGACAGAAACCTGCAAGAGTTCCCTGAGACTAAACCATACCTAACATTTTGTAATACTTCCAAGAGCTCCAATTACAGCTGTGATTGGATTTAGCATGTACTGGACAAGTTTAGTAACTGCTGGCAGACCTGTATAACAGTATGTTTCCATACAGCTGTAGATTTAGCTACATCCTTCACACTATGGCCTTTGACAGGTCCAAATGCAGTCACTCCTTTTAGCCAATCAGTAACATCTACTTTGAAGCAATTTTTACAAATGGAACAAGACATTCGCTGCACTGTTCCACCTCTTTTCATTCTATGAATCCTGTCACTCGCACACTGCAGGTATTTATAGCCCCATCATCCTCTTGCAGCACCATCTGCAGGAGCCTGATGGTATTACCAATGTACAAACACAAGGGGGACTTGTTTTGACCTCTGGATATTGTCTTCTTTTCTTAGGTATGTACTGTATTATACAGCTGTTGTGGGAAGCTACCTGAGCTATTTGAAGCCTTACATTTGATAATGAAACATTTTGAAAATAGTGGTGATGTGAAAAAAGTCATATTTATCATACTTACATTTGAACAGTTTGTGCTGAAAACAGTATCTTTGCAGTGACAGAATTAGAAGCATCGCCATGAATATTGCTGATATTACAGCAATAATATCTGTAATGTCATAAAGGAGTGTTAGTTTTTAATGATGCTATAAATAAACAATATATACCATACTTAAGGTCTTTGTTTAGGTATACCATTTAACTGCCTGTTCGTAGATTTAAAAGCAGCTCAGAACGATTTAAGGTTAGGAATTAGAGATTAAAGCTAAATGTGGTCATGTGATCAATAAAAATAAATGAGTAAATTTATAAACAACCAAATTATCCCAACAGCCTCTTTATGGAAGAGATCTGGGGTTATGTCTTTACTGTAGATACAAGCAACATCTCAGACTTTAACAGCAAACAGTGTAGAAACTCATGGAGAATATTTTACAAATCCAAAATCAGTTTAATTAAAACAAATCACTGCTCTAGATTCTTTCTTATTAGACACAGAACGGCAAAAGTCTGTAGACTCCTGAGCATCATGCCGAGCTTGCAGGACATACAACTTTAAAACCCTTGGACATTGATATAGAGCTACAACAGTCTCCACTCTTCTGGGAGTTATCTACAAGATTTTGGAATGTGTGAATTTGTGTCCAGTGAATGTAAAGATAATTTGTGAGGTCAGACACTGATCTTGAACATTGATCAACATTTCAGGTGTCAGTTGATGTTGAGGTTAGTTATGCTGGAACAGGAAAGGGTTATTTCCCAAACCCCAGACCCCTCTCAGACCATTATCCCCCCCTTCAGCAAACTTTACTGTGGGCACATTCCAGTAGGAAGCGTTCTAATGGATTCATCCTCCAAACCCAGATTCATCTATCAGACTGCCAGATACTGAAACATGAACCATCACTCCGGAGAACAATTTTTGGACAACTTATGGTTGTCCAGGTACCATCCATTAATAGCCATGTTTGAAGTTCCATTCTACTGCCAGTGTTTGTCTGTGGAGACTGCATGACTATCTACTTGGTATACACCTGACTTCTGGTGTAAGGAGGGCTATCTACATACTTTTTTTAAAAATCAGGACTCCCATAGAAATACGTAAGACATACTTAGCGCATCAGCTGATTCACCAAGGTGAAAAAGGACCAACAGGAGACCGTTGAACAGTTCCAGGCACAGAAAGGAACATATCCTGAGTGTCAGCTTAGCTAGAACAAAAAATAATTTAGATTCTTTCACAAAATGTTTATCATTGTCGATCATATCTTGTGCATTAGTAGACTAATTTAAAATGACACTGACCATATAGGAGCATATAGGAGTCCATCTGTTACTCTGTATACTTTATTGCTCTGCTCTTCAGTGGTCAGGACCCCCACATGATGACTGACTAGCATAAAGCACTGGTTCTTAACCCTCATATCCAATGTTTCTATATATGATTCCCTATCTTTGTGATGATACAGTGAAGAAATACAGTTCAAGCCTTTCCCGAATCTGTACTGTTGCCTTTTCCATTCCGTCTCATCACAAGATCATAAAGCAGATTGTACAAGACTCACATCTAGAGTTATACAGCTATGAAGAGGGGTCAACATACATGTCATTTCTCTGGGTATAACTGGTGGATTCGTGTATGTGTGCTTACATTTTGTGTGGATCTAAATAATGGACATTCAGGAAATGTATTCTGAACATTCTGATACGGATCATGGGAGTATCCTGGTAAAGCACGTCACAAGGTGGGAAAATGAGAACATCCCCTCAGAGCCCAGAGGGTGAAACTGATCATCACAAACCCACCCCAGCCTTTAACAAGTAAAAACTGAACGAAAAAATGTGGACCTTTTAAAACTGATAAAATGTACAGTGTGTGCAGATACACAGCACCTAATGAGGTGGACACTGAGTGCATGATTACACAAGCTGTAATCCAATTCTGGAATTCTGGAACAAAGTTTTAAAAATGTATTTACCTGAAACTACTGCACAAACCCACGACACAGAGGCTATTCCCAGCATTATACCTCTGTCAGCCAGGGCCAAAGCGATTCCTTTCTCCTTTTCTTGAGCAATCTGAACTAGGGGAGGATAAAAGGAGATAACGCAGGTTTTGTTGAGCTCTTCGGATTGTAGTTTGGTTGTTCTTTGCACTGCACTATTTAGGTGATATATCTTAGAATTCTCATTGTAATATTATTGTATTCACTTTTTTAATATAATTTCTTGCAGTGTGGACTTTGAATTGAAATGTGCTATATTAGTACACTTGCACAGCCTCATCTTTACTAGAGAAGTAAGACCTCAAGTCATTTGGATGGCTTTTCATTCAGAGGGCAAGCTCTACAGGTCCACAGGCAAACATGTAAGAACCATGTGCCTGTAGGTACTAAACCCTTAGTAACCTCAGTATACATCACTAAACTAACATTACTAACGAAAAGTTCCTAACACAGATTAGTTAGAGAACAAACCTAAGAATACGACTTACCTGAGAAAACAGCTAATCCTATGATGACATAGTGAAGTGGAGCACTCAGAGTCTTCACCTCCTTCACCAAACATCCTATGAATCATGTGTGGAGTTATGTAGTCATATGGAAGATACATATTTCATACATGTACACATAAACAGATGATGCTGCTCTAAAAGCTGCTTCGTGTTCTAAGATGTTTACACCACATAACACACTATGTGCATTATATTCCAGTCATTTATGTGCAAAATGTATACAGCTATGTTTACCACACACTCTGTTACTGTGAGTAGGACAATGAAAATAAGGAATCAGATTTATCGCACACGTTACTCTGTAATGAGTAAGATATTAACAGTGTCGTAAATATAAACTGTATAAACTACTGTCATGTGTTTTACTAGAGTTTCTGAAAAACAGCTTTTAAACTTGAATGAATCCTCAAAAATCTACATAATAAATCTCCTGACAACCGACACTCATGCACGGTACATAAAGTTGTGGGCTGGAGGCTAGAACGACTGAAGTGCCCTTGAGCAAGGGTTGACCTAATCCCCCAGTCGCTCCCCGGGTGCCATGGTTAGGGCCCAGTGCTCTAGACGTGTGTTTACTGCCACCATGTGTGTGTTTATTATATGGCTGGGTTAAATGCATGTTCTACTGTGTGCAGCATCAATGCCACAAAAACTCTCAGAAAACGAGTGCCCTCACTTAAAATATGTTCTGCAGACCTCGCTCCTCTTAGCAGTAGCTTTCGCAAAGTTGTGTTCCACTCTGGTCTGGGTAAATTGTGTAAAGAATGTGGATGCTGCCTGATGCTGCAGTCTCTTGATGCTCTGTATCCACCAGAGTTGGGGGAATTGAGTCACATTACTTAACTGGAGTCGGACTTAAGTCACATATTTAAGGACTTGAGATTTGCTTGAGACTAACACTGATGAAAGACTTGACTGAGACAGATTACTCTAAATGACCTGATGACCTAAACGAGTAATGAAAGAAATCAACGTACACCACTAAAGTAACTCCAGTTAGTACTAATGCCTCCTGCAGTTTTTTCTACATGAACTTTGACATCACAGGTGGTAGGAACTACCAGTAGGTCCTGTGTTGATGTTTTAGGATTGTTTGAGTTTCTGTACACATCTCATATTCAGCTCTTGGTCTGGCCTGGCCATGTTGCCAGCTGTTTCAGTGGTAGACTATTTTGTGGACAGTGGACTTGATTGAATCTTCCACAATTAGTTAAGACTTGTGACTGGCACATTTGTGACTTACTCCCACCAGAGTTCTCACAGTTCCAGAACCTACTTGAAGTCTACTTAGCACTAAATGTATCGCAGATGTTCTGGGGAATAGAGAACATCATTGTCCTGAACACAAAACCAAAGTTTATGGGGAACACGTCCCATTTATTGTACATTTTAGGCCTAAGAAATTAAGAGAACATACTTAGAAGCTGGGAACAAGAAAAAAACAAACATTTGTGTTAATATTCCCTATAGCGGAACTCTGTACAACACTGTGCAACACCTTTCAGAGTGAAGCTCTAAATCTGTGTTTATCCTGATCTCTTTCTCAGATGTGTTAACTTCTTACCTGGAAGTGTGTTCAAATATGGAGCAGTCTTTATCAACATCAGACACCGGGTGAGACTGACAGCTGCACAAATGATGACCTCACTAAGAAATCCTGCAGATAAACATCATAACAGTTTATGTTTAAGCCCAAGATTTATGCACCTGTATAGGAGCAAATGAAAACTAAAGACCGTCTCTTTGAGGATCTATGAAGTGAGCTTTGATGTCAGTACTTACAAACGTACAAGAGTTTTTCACTACTCTTATGCTGTGTTTAACTGAGGGGCGGTTTGGACACTGACCTGTAATCTGTACTAGCTAGAACACATACAGAGAATGGACAAATGCCATAAATGTGCAGTGGTATATCCACGAGTGGGTAGGGGTGTATTAAAATCAGTACAGATTGTATACTGTGTAATGTGAGTGTGTAGTACAAAACTGAAACACAGCCATTGTATCTACTAAACATACTGGGCCTAGAGGTCGTATATCTCAAGCAGAACTATCCTAACTCATCCCACGGATGTTAATCACACAGGCACTGCCACCTAACCCCTGATCTATTGTAGCATACTGAAGATACAGTTTTTTCCTCCACACTTCATCTAAACTAGTTTTTTCTCTTTTTCATGTTGCAGTGTCTCTAAACCCTCACAAGTACTGGATGCTGGAAATGTGTTCCACCATCTGAAAATTCAACTATGCCCACTAAGTCAACATTGTTGCTGTTGGCCACCCAAAGATGGGGGGAGTGGGTGCTATACTGTGGAGTGACTCCAGACTGCCCTGCTATTGTGTTACTTATTCTAGTGCTTTTTGTTTGTTCGTTGATCTGCTTTGCACATGTTGAAGTAATCAGTCATTAAGGATAGAGCAGTAACAAGTAATCATTTGGGATGGAACCACTACAACAACAGTTCATTACAGACCAAGATTACTCTAAATTAGAGATAGATAGATAGATAGATAGATAGATAGATAGATAGATAGATAGATAGATAGATAGATAGATAGATAGATAGATACTTTATTGATCCCAGAGGGAAATTCAAGGCATCCAGTAGCATTACTGGCATTACATCCATTAAATTACCTGATTATTATTAAATATCTACAGGTTTTGAAGAGTTGGAGGAATGTAAGACTATGTACTGTCTATCGGTGGTGGACTCTGTATGGTTGGGAGCCTGATTAGAGTGATTCTGGTTTAGGTCCTGGGTCCAGACTGCTGTCAAAGAATATCTTCACATTAACAAATTAGATCTATGTTTTGGAAAATATACTTGATGCTTAAGTTTCCAAGTGGTAAACTTAATTTCTTAATATCTATTAAACAGGGAGATTAATGTTGTGCAAACAGTCGAGATGTTGTACAACTGCTCTGAAAAGGCCAGTTTTAACTTTTTATCTTTTCATTTTTTACACCCATTAAATTCATATCAATTAAACTTTTGGTTTTATAATCACATAGTAACATACAGAAGATAGAAAATACATCACATATGTAAGTCATACTCTATTTCTGGTACTGTTACTCAGTAATATTCTAGTATAAAATTCTAGAACTCACCTTCTGTTGACCACAGTACAAAAGCAATGACCATGCAAATATTTGGAGCAAACACCAGAACCATATAAATGATCATGACTTGTCTGGTTGTTTCTGAAAAAGACCAAATAATATGAATTTCAGTGACATTTTCATATAATTTCAAATAAGAGATTATTTTATTTACCATCTAAGTAGTGTTATAAAGCCAGCCACCACACCGTATCGGAGTGTATAAAATTAATATGGAGATGAAGGTCAAAGTCAGATTTATCAGTTGTTATCACAGGTCTGTTGCAACTAAGGAAATATAGTTCCTCCTGGACACTGAGCTACATTTACCCCAGATCAGCAGGAGACAGACAACACAAACAGATACACTATACAAACACTACACAATACAGTACACAGTAACTACACAGCTACTGATCACGGGACCCTAGAGAACTTAGAACCGCTGCTGGTCCACAGCAACGATCAGAAGCTGAGCTTCAGGATAGGCTATACCTTGTTTCTGTAGGAAGATGAAAACAGGAACTGCAAGTCCAACAGAGAGCGTTAGTGAGATGAAGCACAGCACCAGGATGAAGATCTGTAGAGAAGAGAACCCTGTAGGAGAACACACACCAGCACCTCAACCCTAGCTCATCATCATCAGTAATGATATTCAACAGTTGAATAACATTTCACATGGTCTATATATATCACTCCAGGTTACCTATCTGCTGGATCACCACTGTGGTCTGTGCTGAAGCGTCAGCAGTGTGGACCTCACAGATGAACTCTCCTTTATCCTCCATCCTAACATCCTTCAGCCTTAGGGAGAAGTTCCCTTGAGGGATCTCAGAAGTGAAGAACTCGACTCTTCCTCGGTAGCTCTCTTGGGAAAACTCTGGGAATGTCTGGTTTTCCTGGAAGAGCAGAACTGGGATATCTGGGTATTTTTTCCAGGTCACTTCCTGGACTGGAATATGGGAATTTACAGCGCAGTTCAGGATCACCTCCTCCCCCACAGAGGTGAGGATGGGGTGGATCGCTCCCGTCACCACCAGCCTCTCTGAAACAGTCCAGATGGACTCAGTAATGAGGAGGAACACTGGAATTCTTTAAGATCAGTAGATGTTTAGTAGAATAAGGATCTATTACTGTAATATACTGTATATTAATCTGTGTATCTGTGCATCTTTAACAGCTTCAGGAGTCAAAGCTTTACACCCACACTGCACTAAAATCTAACTTTTCATATAGACCTGATTTGATCATATTCCATTCAACCAAACCCACCACTGAGCTGGACCTCCACTGTGGTCTCACTGAGGTCCTGGTTGAAGTGAACTCCACACCTGTAAACTCCAGCATCTTCTCTCGTGATGTCACTGAGTAAGATGGAGAAGTTCCCTTTAGATATCTCCTCTGGGAAGAAGTTTGCTCGGCCCCTGAAGGTCTGACTCTGTAGATCTGCTCTGATGTCTTTCTGCTGGAGAACGTTCACCACAGATTCTGAGTCTGTTCTCCTCCATTCCACTCTGAGACCTTCCAGAGGGAGGGGGTCCTGAACAGAACACGGCAGCAGCACAGATCCCCCCACCTGGACCACCAGAGGTCCGGAGGGGCCTTTAACATGGAGACCTGCATCAACATCAGACATATAATAAGGTCTGCACCTCACATTTTTAGGTGGACACTCCTCTGATAAAAATTGTGACTATTAATTGATGCACCATGAATAGCACCACAAGAGAGGGGAATACTATACAACAAGCAGCTTTAAATATCTGTGATGAAGTCAAACTCTGTGTAAAGGGCTGGCTCTGGGACTTGTTCTGTGCCGGACACCAGAGGTTGACATGAGAGCACTCCTAATCAAGGCAGACTTAATACACCTGTGGCATGCTCTACTTAAAGGTAGTGCTCCACTCCAGCGTATGTCCAAAATGGCATACTTCCATACTATGCAGTACGCGAAAGCAGTATACGAGAAGTAGTTAGTCCGAATACATAGTGTTCATAAAACAGTTAGCGAAAAGTCACCGGATGACATACTATTTGGGGAGAGATTTTAAAGTATGCGACCACAGCACTCAGTCCTATTCCATGATTCCATTGGAGCTACAGTGCTGTTCAAAGTGGTGAAAAAATGGAAAGCAGGAGCTCGCTGTTTACATTTCCTCTGTATGCGTTTTCTGTGACTTCCTGCTTGACTCCGCCTGCATGTGGAAGTGTTCATCGCAAAAACTAACCACAGTGAACGAATGTTAACAGATGATAAAGATTTTGCTGACTTTTGGTTTTTAAAGAATGTTAGGTGGCGTCAGCAGATATCCGGTTCCATGGACGCGGTAAGATGGTGGGTATAGTGCGCCCGAGGACGTGTGTATACCGCGCACTCGCACATTCAGCACTTAGCCAGTAACCAGGTGTCTCATGGATTCCAAGAAAAAGAGAAAAGAAAAAAATAAAATAAAGAAAATAAGAAAGAGAAAAGATCAGAAGAAAAGATAAGATTCCTTTGTTAAAGCACGTCCGTCTTGGTTGCCCTTTATGCCACAGTTTTGGTTTTGATGAGGCTCATTTTGTTTTTGCATTGCCAGATCCATGCAATTCTTTGTTTTCCCCGTCGCCATATTTATTCCCATGTGCATCTTAGTTTCCACCTGCTTTCAGGTGTTACTGATAAAAGCGCAGCCAGCCTTGTATTTTCAACTCATCTGCAGTGACACAGCGGTAACACATCGTAATTATGCCCACCACAGATTGCTTTTCTCAGCAGTAGTCCTGTTGTCTGCTTCTCTATTGTTCTGCAGTTAGGTGTCTCCTGTCTGTGTGATTCACTCAGTTTACATTGGTCTTATACTTAGGAGGCTTGGGTTCAAACCTACCTGAAATTAATCACCTATTTTACTCTACCAGTACAGTGTGATGTGCCCTTTTCAACAAGCCCCGGAGGACACAAGCTAACTTGACACTGGAACCAGAGATACAGACCCATAATCCGAAAGAACCTTCTGCCAGTTTCTTTGCTGAGCTGAACTTCTGTCCATCCTGTGCAGTCTGATGATGAACCACTGCCTATCCTTCGTGGTCTGATGCTGAACTACTGTCCATCCTGTGTGGTCTGATGTTGAACTACTGTCCATCCTGTGTGATCTGATGTTGAACTACTGTCCATCCTGTGTGATCTGATGTTGAACTACTGTCCATTCTGTGCTGTCTGATGCTGAACTACTGCTCATCCTTTGTGGTCTAACATGGAAATACCGTCCATCTTGTGTGGTCTAACATGAAACTACTGCCCAACCTGTGTGGTATGATGTTAAACTACTGTCCATCTTGTGTGGTCTAACATAGAACTACTGCCCATCCTGTGTGGTCTGATGTTAAACTACTGTCCATCTTGTGTGGTCTAACATAGAACTACTGCCCAACCTGTGTGGTCTGATGTTAAACTACTGTACATCTTGTGTGGTCTAACATAGAACTACTGCCCATCCTGTGTGGTCTGATGTTGAACTACTGCCCATCCTGTGTGGTCTGATGTTGAACTACTGCTCATCCTGTGTGGTCTGATGCTGAACTACTGCCCATCCTGTGTGGTCTGATGCTGAACTACTGCCCATCCTGTGTGGTCTAACACAGAACTACTGCCCATCCTGTGTGGTCTGATGCGGAACTACTGTGCATCTTGTGTGGTCTGATGTTGAACTACTGCCCATCCTGTGTGGTCTGATGCTGAACTACTGCCCATCCTGTGTGGTCTAACACGGAACTACTGCCCATCCTGTGTGGTCTGATGCTGAACTACTGCCCATCCTGTGTGGTCTGATGCTGAACTACTGCCCATCCTGTGTGGTCTAACATGGAACTACTGCCCATCCTGTGTGGTCTGATGCTGAACTACTGCCCATCCTGTGTGGTCTGATGCTGAACTACTCCCCAAACTGTGCAGTCTCTCACTTGCTGTCTTCTCTGAGGAGTTCATGTTAGGATCTAATCAGATGACTGATGATAAGTTGTCTTCAAGCTTCAGAGCACCATTGCCTGAGTAGCAGTGCTGTTATCAGGTGCTCTTTTAAGACTATTGTATATAGTGGATAGTTAACTAGTAAATACAACTTCATACCATTCAGGTGCCTGAAACATCCACCACACGGGAAAAAAAGCACAGAGATCCACAGTATAAATGTTCTGCTTTTTATTCAGTGTGTTATGAAGCATACAAATCTAACAGAAGCATATTGTCCCACCTAGAGCTCAAGTTTAGTGTTTTGTTTACATGTTATACCTCAAATTCTAGATTTAGATGTTGTACACTTGAGTTTGTCAGTTGTTTGAGTGCAGTTCACAAACAGGACAATCCGTATTTCTCACTTGAACCAAACCTCCCATACATCAGAATGTACAATCAGGGCTAGAGAATCACCTTCAGTGTACAGTCTCTTAAACTTTTCATAAAAAACTTTTATTTATATTATTTAATTTTGAACTCATATCTAAAAAATACCCATAAAGATGATAAAACTGCAGTGTGGAATCTCTTATGCACTGTCCTGTCCACAAGCGGTACAGTGTTTAATATACTGCACTTACCTTTCAGTCCAGCAGCCAGGAGCAACACACAAAGCACCACTAAATCCATTCAACCTGCAGCAGATACCAATGAGACCATTAGAGTATTACTGATTAAAGTATGGAGTTAATAACAGCTGAACACATACAGACATATTACCGTACGTGCTTCACTTTCCGACTGTTATGATCAGACTGTCTCCTGAACGTTAGGAATGAGGAAAAAACATTCAGATTGATAAAGAAAGAGCAGCAATGTTGCTTTGCCACATCATTGTTGGCAGTTATTAATATGAAGAACATTTACATTCCTTTTAGGCCCATTCCAGTTTAGTACATCTAAAAAAAGTGACAAGTTACTGGAATATTAGAATAAACTAAGAGAAGAAGAAGAAGAATAAACTGGAGAAAAAAACAGGAGCACAGTAAACAGAATTAGCACACTTGGCACCCAGTCCAGGAACAGTGGCAGTGGAGAGTGACCATGCACTGATTAGCTGATTACTTCACCCTAGTCGTAGATCTGACTGAACCTGTTTCACTACAATTCTGGAGAAGTAGGAGGGCTTTAATCAGACTCCACACTGACAGTAAGCTACTGTATGGAGGACAGAAGCAACCACACAACAAACGATCTGTATTATTCCTTTACACTACACTGTGTGATCTGTCTTTCTAATAGGGTGCGGTTTATGTACATGGCACTGCTGATTGGGTAAGACCTCTGGCATGCCCATCAAACCAGAGAAAACACAGCCTAAACCCTGTTTTACATGTTTCAACAAATCATGTCGTGCACGGGCGGGGGAAAGGCTGTCAACTGAACATAAAACGAATTACATCATTGCACATCATGGCCTCCACTTCTTCTGACACTGGTGGTCCAGGTTGTCCCAGTGTGGCACTAGTGGTCTTTTGTTTCCCAAACATGTACAAAATGTGTATGATTGTAGACTAAATAAGGAGACTGGAGTCTATAACTGGCTGCTATTGTACAGTTCAGTCATCTACACTAATACTACATACTGTACATACAATCTGCTCCTATACCGTACCAACATACCAACCTGCATTAGATACAGATGCACACAGACTGTACAGTAAATTGTATCTACAGTATACTGTATAGTTTCTTAATATACACTATATTGACAAAAGTATTCACTTCCTCATCCAAATCATTGAATTCATGTGTTCCAATTATTTCCATGGATACAGGTGTATTCAACCAAGAACGGCATGCAAGCTGCTTCTTCAGACATTAGTAAAAAGATGGGTCGCTTTCAGGAGGTCAGTGAATTCCAGAGTGGTACCATGATAGGATGTTCTCTGGAGTGGTCGATCACGCTTCTCCATCTGGGAATTCAATGGACGAGTCCAAAATCAGTGTCCTCACAAATGCGCTTCTGGAAGAATGGTCAAGAATGGTCCCTGCAGAGCGGCATGTGTGATACCCTAAACCTCCATCTACACAGATATATGCACACACACACACACACACACACACACACACACATACATACATACATACATACATACATACATACATACACATATATACACATTTACACAGTCACACACACACACACACACACACACACATACATACATACATACATACATACATACATACACATATATACACATTTACACAGTCACACACACACACACACATATACACATACCTATGTATATATATGCACACACAAAAACACACATACACCAAGTGGTTATGTGCAATGGATAATACCACTTGTCATTGCGCTATCACACCATGTGGGAGACTGGGGTTTGAACTCCGGTCTGGGTGACTATGCTGTGCTACACCAAAAAGAGTCTTTGGGCATAGACTAACGATACCTTGGCCTACCTGTAATATGATTAACCTTGTATCTGAGTTTGGTGGGCAATGGCTTAAATGCTGTTGCACAGAGGGGTCCTAATTTATGGGATTGTTTTTGTTGTGATCAGCAGGTGATCAGAACTATTGATTTAGAAACTAATATTTCATATTTGGGATCATATTATGTTCTTGGAAGTGTGCCCTAAACTATTCAAGCTTTGACCCGAGAATTGCCAACCTCAAGTATGATCTACATCCTGGATGCCGGCACAGTATATCCAAATTTTAAGCTCCTGTAACTCAGCATTCCTATGCCAGCTCAGAACACCTTTTAAACCATCTCTCCTCTGTGGTTAAAATGGTGAAAAGCTACTCTCCAGACCCTCTAAATCAGAGGTACAATGTGTGGCGCACTCTATTACACATTGTTTGGCTTTGGAGGGGGCTTGGGGAGAGGTGCTAGACAACATCTGTGCCAGACCCCTAGGTGGTAGGGAAAAGTAAATAGCTATAGCTGGGGCTGGGGGCACCACAGTGGAGTAGGACAGGCATGGACGTGCTCGTCTCAAGCTCCTCTGCGCCTTTTTAGTTCTGTTTCATTATATTTTTGGAAGTGTGCCCTAGACCACTCAAGCTTTGACCCTAGACAAACACCAAACTTGGATATGGCGCCACTTCTCCAAAGGCTGCCTGAGTATACTGAGTTTTGTATCAGGACGGCCTCCTACTGCCACACCCTGTCGCACACACATCTGAGGCCTCTGTATGTGTTTTGATACTGTAAGGCCTGGTTGCCAGGTTGGTGTCAGATGTTTTAGTGTCAGAGGGTCTAATATTTTATATTTGGGATGCTCTCCTATATGTTTCAATGGAAAAAAGCAATATACATTACATTCTTGGAAGGCTAGATATTAAAATAATTATCAATGCACACACAAACTGCTCTGTGGGATGTTTACCCTGGCGGCTCTGTGGGATGTTTACCCTTGCGGCTCTGTGAGATGTTTACCCTGGCAGCTCTGTTGGATGTTTACCCTAATGACTCTGTGGGATGTCTACCCTGGCGTCTCTGTGGGATGTTTACCCTGGCGGCTCTGTGAGATGTTACAGCTCATCAAACTACATTAACATCAGTAGAAATTTGAGAAAGAATCCAGAAAGAATCAATCGAAAGGAATGAAACTTGGAGGGTAGGTTTGGCACTGAGAGACATGTGAATGATTCAAGATTCACACTCGACAATGCATATAACATAAGCATGGATGGGTCTTATCACTGTACCTGACTGACTTCATTAGGTTGTCTTGTTGTGCATGCGTTCTTTAGATCAGACTCATGCTGTTGTGTTGGTAGCATCGTAGTGTTCCGGAAAGCGAGATGGTCTTATCAGCGTATTGTGTGCCATACCATTCATGCAGATGCTAACATATCAAGCTGTTGGCAGCAGTGGATAGAAGGATCTGGGAGAACCACATGAACCACAGAAAGAGAGAACCAATGAGTTGTCCAACATGCATGGGGTGACCCAACAGCCATGACTATGGACATTCAGTGAGCAGTGATGCTCTCAGTGGGTCATCCTGTTAGTGCCAGACCTGGTGTCTCTCTCCACCTCCACCCCTACTGCAACATCTCCAGGAACTGTATGGGAATACTCAAGTTGCATGGCGGCCCAATGCCATACTGAGTGACATTACTTCTGTAGGTGTAGCTCAATAAATATTGAACATATCAGTCTAAATTTATCATCATTTATTGTTCCTGGTAAACTTCCTCTTCCTCCCAATAGCACTGCAGTTCCACACTTTCTTCTGGGAGCAAAAACATGCATGTTATTATACCGCACATAATCTTTAACAGGAGGATTATTAGAGACCTGTGTATTCTAAACTTGTTCTAAACTGTTACTAATGTATACCTGCTGTGGTATACATCAGCAGTAATGCCATAGAGGTTGTTCACTGTGTATTACGCATTCCATGTGTATTGTTTGTTTTTCTGTACTTACCCTTCAGTCCAGCAGCCAGAACCAGCACACAGAACAGCACCAAACCCATTTACCCTGCAGCAGACACCAGATAAAATATTAGAATATTACAGATTGAAGTATGGGGGTAATAACAGCTGAACACTTACAGAGGCATTAACCCATGTGCTTCACCCTTCCGCTGATTCCACAAACCGTCTCCTAAAAGTTTCAACTTCTTACTTTCCTGCACAGCTAACAGGAAAACACCTCACTGTTCAAACTGGACACTAATACTGAGATCTGCTCATTCACCACACTCTGAGATCTGCTTCACCACACCACACTCATAGCTCATAGTCTGTGTGTAGAGAAGATGACCTCTGGACTTCATTAGAGCGATAAACATTAGAGTTTACTGTTTTACTTTGATCACAGCTCTTACTTTCTCTTTCATCCACAGTTAGACAGACAGGATCAGCCATCTTAAGGGATATAGCATGTCCTTGACGGAACTCTCTGTGACTGAATAAAGTGTTGAGTGAAGTGGGTTGAGTGCTCCCTGTGTAAATTTAAACCTCATTTCACTGTCACAGCTTGTAAATAAGCTGTACAAACTGTAATAGCACGTTATAACATTAGCATCTACACTGCTCCTATGAACAGATATTATAATGCATTTAGGAACCTGACATTATAAAGTCATACACATAGGCTTTATAAAGTGTTATTAACATCTCTATAACAGCATAACAACAATTATACCAACTTCTGCTTGTTGTAAGTTATTCTATAAGCATCACCTCCAGTGCTAAAGCTGGAACTCTTTACCGTCATCATGACATCAGTCTTCTTCATACTTTCATTCTGTTCATCAACCTTCTTTATCAGGACCTTCAGTCCCTCCAGACCTCCTGCTATGACTGGAGTATCCTCCACATGTTTCTCCTACTGATCATAAATCCTGAATCATCTCCCTCCAGTCCTGCTCCTCTCAGTATGTGTACTGCGTACAGGTTGAACAGGCATGGTGATGGTGTGCAGTATCGTTCACTCCTGTCCACTGTGGACTCAGTCTGCTGATCAGTATACTGTGCTATTTTTTTCCGGAAAGCAGAACTGCCAGGCTGCCAGCAGAGGGCAACAGCAGAAGGATACCCAAGTGTTAATCAGCACCAACCACACACACCTGCAGACCTCTGCATTAAAGGCTGTAGTAAACAGCAGCCGGAGTCACCCCTTCATAGAGAGGGGAACCAGTACGGTCTCTAAAGTGTCTGAACTGAAAGGAATAAGGAGAAAGTGATGATGAAAACAGAAAAGTAAAAGAGAACCCCTAAAGAAATAAAAGCTCTAGATCTAGAAAATGAAAACCGAGCTGGAGAGAAGGAAAAACAGCCACTGAAACAGAGAGAAAGGAAAAGAGAGCTAGAAAGGAAGGGAAAAACAGCCCCAAACAATGGGAAGATAAAAGTTAAACGACCGTACCATCTCAGTGTCTCTCTTGTTTGTTTTATCCCACTTTTTTACTCCCTTGCAGAACATTCAGCTGGTCTTGAGCTTTTGGACGTATGGTAAAGACATCTGCAATGCCCTTAGAGAAGTAGCCCTGCCAGCTTCTGTTCACTCCCATCAGGCAGGGAAGGGCTATAAGGCCGTTGTCCATCGTCCTCCAGTGAGACAGATCATTCACAAGGAAATACTCAGGACTTTCCCAGGAGTGGACATCCCAGTGAAGTCAGTACGAGGTCAGACTGTACAGATCTTAAAGAAGCTGTAAAACCCAAAGAGCCACATCTCTGACTCTACAGGCCCCAGCCAGCATGTTGGGTGTTGAGGTTTATGTACGTGTTCTGTCTTTTTCCTGATGGTACTTTAGAGGTCTGGCTTGTTGGGAAAAGTTACTTCTTGCTGGATCTTTATGGAGCTTCATGCTGTCCTCCACTATGTAGAAGTGTTGCCAGCAACCTGCTGACCCAGCCAATAATCACAGACTAATCAGACATTTCTTCTTCTGCTTCACAAACACTGAATACTTCTCTTATTCTTACTGATAGATCATCACTGTAGGGTTCTAGCAGCAGGTACTGATGTTCAGGATTCTTCCTACTTACAGTGGTCACTGACAGAGTTGGAAAGAGTACTTACAGTATATGTGTGTGTGGGGGGGGGCCAGTTTCATTTGTGGTGCAACATCAACAAGGGGATACAACTGTCAAACTAGCTGTACAAAATAAAGTGCAGTAATAAAATAAAACTCGGATGTTTGGACGTTTTGTCAAATTCCAGCAGGGACACACAAAGTCACCGGGTAAGTTATGCAGAGGCGGTGGGACAGAGAGAATTACTTCGGCAAATACAAACAAATGAAAGACTGTACAAATAAACCAATGGTGTTTTAAAATATACTCTCTCATTCCAGGCAGCACAAGTAAATATCAGAGCCTAAATTGCAAGGTCATTGAACTCTTCCTCATTAGCTCTTCCCTTACGTCTTCTTGACTAATTTAGGGAAAGCCTCTTACTAAACGACTTTTAACTACCAGCGGTACAGCCAAATTCTCCTCTACATGTTTAAAAGTCTAGGTTTAATAAGCTGCTAATTTGGCCTCCCTGGGTGAACACAACTTACACTGCCTGCTAAAGCTGTACATGTGATTGAAGCTGAAGTATTCCCTTAAATACAGCCAGAGGTTCATTCAGCAGAAGTAAACACTACTGCAGTAGTTTCTGGGCTTGTTTTATTTCCACATTTTCACTCAGTAACGAACGTGAATCAGAATCAGTACAAACCCTCAGACAACCCTCAGACAAACAATTCTTCTGTAGCATTACAGATTTTAAAAACTATTTAAAAAGTACACAAGAAGTACTTAATTAACTACTTAAGAGAACAGTAATGAGCTGCTTTCCACCTCTGGTCACTGATTTTACTGCTTTCAGGTCAGTTTCTCACTCTAATAGGACTCTGTCAGCTGGTTTTATTATCCGGTGTAGAGGATGGGTTCTTCTTTTTAGTCTAGGTTTCCTCTCAGGGATTCCCTGTGCGAGTTTAACCTTGGTTTGAACCTGTTTTCTCTGCTTTGTGAAAACATCTGTAGTAGAAGGCACATACCATATAACTCAGATATATAACTTGACTTGCCAGGAGAAAGCCTCCTTCTGAAAAGTACATGGAAGCACGGCTAAAGTTGGCTGAACAAACCACAAGAGTCCTGGAACCATGTACTCTGGAGAGACCTGCACAGACTTGGTTCTACAAGTTGATGGTTTGTAGGGGAGAATTTCACACATGGCTTTTCCATTTAGGGCTCATTATTAATGACTAGATCATCTTATGTCCTCAAAACCAGGCATCTTTACTACCTAATGGTTTATTCATGTTTATCTGTGTATATCTAGAACGTGGAACACAGATCATTTCAGTAATGTCAATATAAACATATGAATAGATGTTCAGTCATGATGAACACTCTACCACACTGACTAACATACCAACTGTAACATCAAGATCAGCAGGTAGATCAGTGAGACTGGATTCAGCTTCTCTAGATCTCAGCGGTGGAACGTGTTCTTCTACATCACTGAATGATCCTGTAGAGTAAATAACACCACCATCATCATCATTATCATTATCATCATCATCATCATGATCATCATCATCATCATCACCAAACAGTAAGAGTATTCTGACTGAAAGATTACCTCAGGACTTTTAGAGAGAGAGGACAGGACTTCCATTTCTTCACCTCCTTCACCAACCTGAACACAGAACAGTCCAGTCAGACTGACTGCACCACCAACACCACATTTATTACCATTAAAGAATTACCTTCCACATGTCCTACCTGAAGATCTGCTTTTTTTCCATCTTCAAAATCACTCTTTATCCTGTTAAACGCACACACACACACACACACACACACACACACACACACACACAGATTAATCAGACAGTAACACTCACTGCAGTTAGTAATTATTAATTAATTCTGACTTTCATTTAAAAGAGTGGTCTGTAGGTGTGGGCTCCACCTCATTTCCTCTCATGTTTACGTTCACACACAGCTTTCAACACAATGGTATTAAATAAGACCTGTTAATTCAGTTAGACTGAGTTTAGGAGAGTTTACCTGTCTTTCATCCTCATCCCTTTATCCACACACATAGAAGGAAAAAATACATCAAATTACATCATTAAAATTATTATAATTATTGTATAAATACAATCATTATTACAGTCATATTACGATATAACTATAGTAACTCCTACCAAATCAGCAAATTATTGAATTTATGCTACATGTCTGTACATTTCCCCCAAACATCCCCAAAATCCCTAGATATATCCCCAAATTCCCTAAACCTCTATAAACCTCCATAAACTTCCTTCCAGTAACCTGCCTGAATATCCCTAAACCTCCCCAAACACTACTTTCTAGATGGCCTAAACTTATCCTCCTCCAAGAATTCTTAAATGTCACTAAATCTCTTTAAATCCTTCCTCTTTAAACTTACCCATAACTGTAAATCACAATTAAACCTCCTTACATATCCCTAAGCTTCCATAAAACTCACCTCAAGCTCTCTACAAGTCCCTAAACCTCCTGTGCTCAGTACTTACAGGTGTCATAGATCTGTAAAGAAATCCAGCCTAAAATGAAAAGAGATCCAAACGGAAGGATGATGACATGAAGTTCAGGTAGAGTCTTCAGTCCGGTTCCTGCAGATCAGTAACAAATATCCATCATTGCTTAATCACGTAACCCTTCTCTCTCTCACTCTGTTTAAATAACAGTTTATTGATGAATTACATAAATGAACAATTAATGATTTATATGTGTATAAATGAGTGTAAATATGAAGCACCAAGTGATTTAACCAGTCCTCTTTCCCTGACTACCAGTTCACAGCCTAATGCAAATTCATGAATTTTCAACACACTTTTGTTGGATATTTAGTATAATAAACAAACATTTCTACTTTTAACTAATTAACTATCAGTCAGTATTTACCTACAGGCTCCATAGATGGTAATCAGGTGATCAGGCAAGGACTAAACTGCATGTGCATACAATTAATGTTTAGCGCCCAGAAATACTGTATGATGTTTTTCAGGGTAACACTTGAAACCATCCATGAAGGGAACTCAGAAAGACGGTCAGATATCTTGTGCACTGTGCACTGTGAGGTGGATGATGGAGGGGAGACGTACAGCTGGGTAACCATCAGCTTAGCAATAATAATAGAAGTCGTGTGGGCTGATCACTGGAGAACAAGGAGAGCAGGAGTGGACCGAGAAATTCACCCATAAGGAACTGCAGTACTGTGGGATGATGATAGAGGATTCACAGTTCAGACTCCATCAGACCTAATGCTGTGTTTTAGTGATACACACCTTCAGGAGTGAAACCTCCAGGAGGGAAAAGATTTGCTTGGTTGTGATGAAAATGAAGTGTTAAGTCTGGGAAGTTGAGGGGAGGTGGAGTGTGGGTGATGGTGAATAGCAGCTGGTCCACCAAGACCTGTGTTATCACGCTTGAATGCTTGCATTACAATCAGAAAGTGACCCTGTAAGGGTTGTTCACAAGGCCTAGGCCACCTCTGGCCACTAGAGGGGGGTGCTGCTTTACCTTCAGAGCCAATCAAGCCCAACGGCCAACACCTGGGTGTTGGGCTCCATAAGGATAGAGACAGAGACACAGGTTCCTGGGTCTTCGTCTTAATCTGAGCCTGAGAAATAGCCAGTAACTTGGGTAGAGGGTTGAAAGAACTAACACATCATTATCTTTCTTTCCCAAGTCTCTCTGGGAAAAGGAAAACCGAGCCTCAGCCACAGCTCTTTGGAAACATTCCTTAAGATTCTGATCCATGTGGATATGACTGCATCATGCAGTTCCAGCAGATTGTGCAGGGGCACTTTCTACCACATCCTGCTTGAGCACAGTTCAAAGGTGCTCTCCTTGGTTCAGATCAGGAGACTGGGAAGGAAAAACACTTCGGTGTTCCTGAAACCAGTTTGAGCAGGCAGACCTGTTCTCCTCCACGTGAGGACAGGTGTAGTGCTTGGGAACATCTTCTTTATCATCTGCATTCTGGTTTATTGCTCAGCACCCTAATTAATAGTAACCTTTGAACTCCTACACTTCAGTTACAGTGTAGGAGCTTATTGTAGCTGTATCACAGCTGTGTGTCTGTTCTGGTCTGACCATGTCTGGACTGGTTTAGTGCTCACACTGTGACTATGGGATAACTGCTCCCACTGAGATACACCCCCCTGTGTTAATAACTCATTCACCTGACTTCAGGATCAGCTCTGTGGCCAGAGTGACGGACATTACAGTACTTAATCCTGAAGATCCAAACAGGTAAAGGATAACGTGAGGAAGCTCTGAAACACAGAACCACAGTGTATATACCTTATATATGGTCATAAATGAGCTCCTGTAATCCTGCATATTATATTCGGCATTACTGTAAACTTACTGGGGATGTTTCTGGGGTGATCAAAGAGGGAAACGGGTGGCAGAACATGCAGCAGTACCGTTAAAGCCAAGTATCCGGAATGATCTAGAATCAAAGATTATACAGACATTAGAATGAGACAGTGTATTTAACATCACTCCAGTTAATCTAATACAGATATAAGTTCTCTGTGTTTTGGTGTTAAAGCTGCACTGAGTGCTGACAGTTCCGTAGCACGGACAAGACTGCTGTAACACTGACAAGACTGATGTACCACTGATGAGAGTGCAGTTACACTTTTTAGCCTGTTCTGTTCAGCTGTGTGAGTGTTAACACTGTACACTCTCAGTGTCTGTTATCTCTCATGAGTTCTGCTAACAGGTCTAAAACCCCCATCTCTCCACCAGCAGTAAGCTCTCATTGTAACACCTCCAAGTTAAGTACAGCAAGCCATCAACGTTTATTATTATTATTATTATTATTATTATTATTATTATTATTATTATTATTATTATTGTCCCCCCCAGCCTTTGGAGGACTTATTTTTATTCACAATGAATTACTCAGAAGAAGGATATGTAAACACAAACAGCCATACAAACATTCAAGTATTAGAAAAAACAGTGGAATACAACAAATAAACAATAATAATAATATATATGTAAAAAGATATATATATAATACATTAACCAAAAAACAGGGGTGAGCACCAGCTGTTATTGTGATCTGTTAAATATTACTGTTGTATTTGGATAGGATTTAGTGAAGTTATGTATAGGGTGTATAGCATTGTATTGTATTGTATTCCCTTTTTTTTCATATATATATATATATATATATAGTTTTTCCAGTGAGTGGTAGTAATGGTGTTTCCTAATTTTCAGTTTCAGTTTATGAGGTGATGGTTGAAGCTGCGTGTAGAGCGGTGAAGCTTTCATGTGTTGTACTGATGTGGCTCCTAGCAGACATAGTTCTGGGAATAGGGGGATAATTACACAAAAAGTACACACTATGTACCATATACAACATACATGCAGTAATAACACATATATTACACTATTACTGTGTTATAGCCAGTCAACACTTTGGGAGCATCTAAACACAGCAATGGTGGAGCAACAGCTTACTACCTGCACCTTAACAACCACCTAGGGTACAATGGTAACAATTTAGTAACTACCTCTGATAGCTTAGCAAGCATCTTAACACCTAACAACCTGAAGCTATATTAGTCTTATTCCCTTTATTATTATTATTATTATTATTATTATTATTATTTGTTGCTGTTGTGTAATGTTTTATTAATGTTTTTATTATTGTTGTTGTTGTTATTATTATTGGTATTATTATCATTGTTGTTTTGTTCTTGTTGTTATGATTGCCCTTTTATGAAGTGTAGGAATATAAAACATGAATGTCTTACCTTTAGATGTCATGTATGATCTCAGTAAGTACAGATGAATAATACAGTTAACAACAGCAGTTACTGATATGGCAGCAGCACAGCACATGTCTGGAATCAGAAATATCACAGACTCAACAACCGCGTATATCACACAGTACAAACATCCCATTCCTAATCCCCAGAGCTCTCGAACATACTCACAACCCAATCCTCTCCATTTAGAGAAAAGGCGGAATTTACTCCTACGCTGGTGACGCACCAAAAAGATCAGAGCTATCCACACAGTGAGGTATAGTACCGCTGTAAACGCCAGCAGCCACACTGCAGAGAACACGGATATCACACAGACACATCCCCAGAAACACACCGGTCATCACACAGTCACATGTAGTTTAACTGTAGTTTAACTGACTCACTGGTAGGGTAGACTGAAATCAAGACTGGGTTTAATGTATTAATACATTCATTATTAAACCACTCAACCATGTGCTGAATATTTGGTTTTCATGGTTATAGCCCTAGATCACAACCGGGAAGCCACGGCACCACAGGTTACTGTCTGACTTCATCAGGGGTGTCGTCTTTCTTAATCAGAGGTGTCATTTGTCATGGTCAAGGGTGCTTTCTGTGTTTGTCAGGGGTGTTGCCTGTCTTGGTCAGAGGTGCTGTCTGTCTTCATCAGGGGTAATGTCTGTCTTCGTCAAGGATGCCATCTGTGTTCATGAGGGGTGCTGTCTGTCTTTGTGAGGGGTACTGTCGATCTTCACCAGGGGTGCCATCTTCATCAGAGAGTAATTTAGTAAACCTACCACGCATGAAATTCCTTATTCGAACTCCGAAGGAAGTAAACACTACTAATGTATAGCAGCAGACTCCGCCTACAGCAGCAGACATGATTCCAATATACAGACCTGGAAACATACACAACCATCGATCAGTTTAAGGTGGTATTGTTCAATCTGCTCATCTGCACATTGATCTTGCTGTTTTAGACAGAGGGGTAGGGTATATCACACTTACAGGTGAAGGGCTTCTGCTGGATGCAGTGTCTCTGTAGCGACAGGAGCAGAAGCATCACTATGAACACTGATGACATCACGTGATAAATATCTGGAACATCATAGTGTACATGTTAGTAATACAGACTGCACATGTCATATGTACATCTAATGGCTTTTTTAATGAAGTGCCACCTGTAACTATGGTGGTCGAGATGGGCCCCCTCTGCCCAACAGGAATCGTACAGAGGCTGAGTCTGACTGTGCTGAGATTGGGCTGAGACTGTGCTGAGGTTGAACTGAGATTGAGCTGAGATGGAGCTAAAACTGTGCTGAGACTGTGCTGAGATTGTGGTGAGACTGGCCAACAACAGAGAAAGAACAACACACCTGGCGTATCAAACTTATCATGAAGCAACATGGTCAAGAGGAAGCCGTTATACACCTCCAGGCACAGGAACACACATATCCGGAGCGTGAATTTAGCTAGAACACAAAATATGTTCACACATATTAATTAATTTATCAGCCAGAGAGAATTATTATTGATTATTATTAATAGAATATTTTTTAAATAAAGGACATTAATATCTCTTCTGACACATTAGCGAGCTAATAGAGAGGGCAGGAAATGAATTACATGACTCTCCACTCCTAGTGCAGCCAGAATTACCATGTTACCATGGTGTTATAGAGATGCTGCGGGTTACTGTAGTTTACTAATGGTTATTGTATTTTACAGTAGTTTGCTGTGGATTTCTGTAGCTTGCTGTAGTTTATCACGGACTACTGTAGTTTACTGCGGGCTACTGTAGCCTACTGTAGCTTACAGCGGGTTACTGTAGCTTACAGCGGGTTACTGTAGCTTACTGTTGGTTACTGTAGTTTACTGAATGTTACTGTAGTTTATTGTATTTTACTGCTGAGTGTTGTAGTTTACTGTGGGTTGCTGTACCTTACTGCAGGTCACTGTAGGTTACTGCGGGTTGCTGTAGCTGTATGGATATTAGTGTAGTTTACTGCAGGTCACTGTAGCTTACTACGTGTCACTATAGTTTATTACAGGCCATTGTAGTTTATTGTGGTTTTCTGCAGGTTACTGTAGCTTGCTGTAGAGTACTGTGGTTTAGTGCAGGTGAATGTGTTGTATGTATTATGGGTTACTGTAGCTTACTGGTCCGACTACATGAAGATCAGGCGCTGTTAGCAGCGTTAGCCTGGCAGCTCCAGTTCTAAACTAAAGAAGCAGGAGATCAAATGTGTCTCGGCCGACTGACTGCCCTTGAGTGGTAAATCCTGCAGATGTGTTTCTGTGGGGTACTCTTTCTGTAGTTAAGGAGAGATGTCATATATGCTCACACAGGTTGGTTAATACAGGTTATTATATCTATACACTGTTTACCTGAAATGGTCCCTACAATACCATACAGTTCTGCTCCCGTGAACAACATGATCAGTTCCACAAGGGCGTAGGAGATTCCTTTATCGGCAAATTCAGCTGGATTAAAACAAACACACATCTGTTACACACCTCAGACAGAAGAGAGATCTCTGAGCTTTTCAATACATAAATTCAGTCTGAGCTCAGACACATCAGACTACTGACTCACTACTGACCTAGCCAGTCAGAAACTTCTCGTTTCATCTGCTGATCGGGTCGTATGAGTTGGCAGGGACTTGTGGTCATTGGTCACACATGCATTAAATCACTTTTTGAATGATTTTAATATCCTGGTGATAGAGCACCCATCCTATTCCATCCTACCTTTGGAGCCAAATCTTTGAGGCTATAAATAGGGGGTTCAGATACAGGTGGCATTGGTGGATATATGTGCACATTTACTGACCAATGGAGACTCAGGAGGCTCACTCATGTCAGAAATACCTTATTCTTCATTCAGTCCACAGTGGACACACAAGTGAAATGGCAGCAACACGGCTCTGTAGTCTCAGTGTCTATCACTGAGTGAACCTCCTTAAGTACAGGAGTTACAGAGTACAGAGTGACCGTACCTGAGAATACAGCTGTGGCTATAATGAAGTGCTGAAGGGGAACACTCAGAATCTTCACCTCTTTCACCAGGCGCTCTGTAAATAACATGCGTTTAGCTGTCAGCGTCACATTTTTAAACTAGGCTGAAGTTGCTTCCCATTCACCAGCTTCTTAATCCAATGTTACGTTTCACCTTAAGTACTGCGGCTTGAACAGACAGGTACCAGAGTATAACTGTGTCACCATTAAAGGTGGAAGTAATAAATTCCTAAAACAAGCTGGAGAACAGGCATTTCAGCATCCATATCTGGACATTTTTACAACAAAGACCATACCTTAACATAGCACACCACAGAACCGGTTAAACACTTAATATATATGATTCTATGGCTCCTGACGCTTCTGGAAAGCATATCACTCTGATGGGAGTTCTACACTTTGTCACCATCGACTGTGTTTAACCTGATCTGTTTCTCAGCTGTGTTAAGTTCTTACCTGGAAGAGTGTCAAGATATGGAGCAGTCTTCATCAACATCAGACCCCAAGTGAGACTGACCGCTGCACAAATGATGACCTCACTGAGAAGCCCTGTAGATTGAGGTCAGATCAGAGCTGTACCTCACACTGACAATAGAACATTGCTTATATTACAGTTAGATGAGAAACACAGGAGGAGTAGGATGGGATCAGAAGTCAGCAATGGCCAATAACTAGCGCACTCCCCGGGTGAGTTTTTTGCTGGAAGATGCGACTCGTTTTCTCAGTACGCTAATTCAAGAACCCTACAGATCTGATCAATTACTGCAGGTTGTTGCCATGGGAGTGTAAACACTACACACGCTGCAGGTTCATACCGGATTAAAATCGCTCCACAGTTATTACCGTCAGACTGTGAACACTACACACGCTGCAGATTAATACTGGATTATAAACACTCCACAGTTATTAACGGCAGACTGTAAACACTAAACACGCTGCAGATTAATACTGGATTAAAGTCATTCTATGATCATACGGTAGTGCTCATTTATATTTGCTCACTAATATTCCTTCTTGGTGGTAATGTTGAAGCAGTCTTTTCCTGAAGCTGTGTGTAGGCTTTGGTGTTTCCTGACCTCACCTTCTGTTGACCAAAGTATAAAGGCAATGAACATGCAGAGGTTTGGCAAGAAGGCCAGAGAAATGAACATGGCCGTGGACCGTCTTTCTGTTTCTGAGGAGGAGAAAATGCTGACTTTAGTACATCTCCAGCATTCAGACTCATTTTTAATGTTCTACTAGATACACTGTTCAATAACTTCATAAAGACCTACAATTACTTCACACTAAACCTGCATTTCAAACTCAACATAAAAACACATCTAATTATGTAGGATTATTATAGAGGTGGAGGACATCACTGATGCCTAAGGACAGGCAGTACCTTGTTTCTGTAAAGAGATGAAAACAGGAACTCCAAGTCCAACAGAGAGAGTTAGTGAGATGAAGCACAGCACCAGAATGAAGATCTGGAGAGAAGAGAATCCTGTAGGAGAACACACAACAGCACCTCAGCACAGAGCAACATTCCAGCTCTGGAATACAGACTTGCTCCATGTAATACGGTCAGTCAAGCTCCAGTGGTCCTCCTCTGCCAGGCTCTGGACTTGGGTTGCTAAACCCTGTTGGTTCTGTGTTAGTGTTAAAAACATATATGGATTTACACCGCCTCTCCTCCTGACACCATCTGAACCTTATAACTCCAGCAGGCATGGAAGATCTGCTCTGTCTGTGGTGCTACCTGAGGTTCTCCTCTGCTGTTTGCTCTTGAGTTAGTGGAAATGCCATTCCTCCAGTCCACTGGGAATGCTATCTTATCTCTGACACCAATATGGTCTTGGTGTAGACGGGGGCAGGAAGCACTCTAGGTTTAGAATGTGTATTAGAGTGTGTAGTAGTGTGTGTAGTAGTGTATAGTCACTGTGTAGTAGTGTGTATTAGAATGTGTATTAGAGTGTGTAGTTGTGTGTGTAGTAGTGTATAGTCACTGTGTAGTAGTGTGTATTAGAGTGTGTAGCAGTGTGTGTAGTAGTGTATAGTCACTGTGTAGTAGTGTGTAATAGTTTGTGTAGTAGTGTATAGTCACTGTGTAGTAGTGTGTGTAGTAGTGTGTATTAGAATGTGTATTAGAGTATGTAGTTGTGTGTGTAGTAGTGTATAGTCACTGTGTAGTAGTGTGTATTAGAGTGTGTAGCAGTGTGTGTAGTAGTGTATAGTCACTGTGTAGTAGTGTGTGTAGTAGTGTGTATTAGAATGTGTAGTAGTGTGGACCCGGAGCTGCACACACCTTTCCAGGTACTTTACCTTTAAATCAAAGTGCTATAATCACACACTCTACTAGAGACACACAGCCCTGCAGCTGTGCTTCATCATGCACTACTACCGAGGGTCTAACCTAGAAGAATATGGAGATAAGGTAATGGAGATAAACATACTACTGAACTGTAAACATTCCAACTAACCCATTATTAATGAACTGAACCATTACCCCCCTCTCCTGCTCTTAATTTCCTAACCTGCTTTTCTTTTCCGTCCTCAGTTCTGATTGTGAAATCTTCACATTCATTCATCACAGCTTATTATCAGTCCTACCAAGATTGGGGTCTGTAGATGCAGACTGAAGATCATCTCTGAGTGAAGCAGTGGAGTGAGTACTGATCTGAGCACTTATGTACTGTATTGAGCCTATGCTGTGTTTAACTCTGTGGTCTTCTCACTACGGGTCCTCTGGCTCCTGCTTCTGGCTGTTGCTACTTGTTTGAGCTGAAGAGTAGTTTGGACCTGTTTTAGCTAAGACAGCACTTTTGTAAGTCACTCTGGATAAACACATCTGCTGAACGCTGTAAATGTAAAGGTGAAGAACATCCTTCTTTGTGAGCTTATCTTCAAAGAAAGGACAGTACCCCAAGACTGAGTGAGCTGGTGTGTGTCCTGACCTTGACCAACCCCCCAATCACAATAGCGTGTGTAGTTAAAGGGAGTTTGTTACTGATGAACTAAGGAACCAGTACTTTAGATAGGTACTGTACTTAACACCACTGGCAGAGAGGAGAACCCTCAGCAAGCTGCTGAACATCGTGGACAATTTTGCTGTCCCAGTCCCGCTCCACAGACAGACTCAGAAAGTCTGTTGTCCCTCAGGCCATAAGACTGTTCAACTCCTCTCAGTACAGCAAATGGAAAACTCTGTAACGCTCTTTCATTCTGGTCACTCCAATGGACACACCCCCATCTCTGCACACACTCCCTCCTAAATGCCCGGTCACTCCAACGGACACACCCCCATCTCTGCACACACTCCCTCCTAAATGCCCTATATCTATTTATATTGTATTATTCTACCCTGTTCTGTACTACTGTTTACATATCTTTCACTGCCAAATTATTTATATTACTGCGTACTTGCACTGTGGCAGACATGAGTCATCTTCTTAATTTCGCACAGCAAATGGTATACCACTACCTCCATTACACAGACACTAAGGACTCTATTTTTCATACTTTCATACTTTATATTGTATCTTTGTCTTTATCTGTATCTTGTGCCTCTGTTGTTACTTCTGTGTACTTTGTATATCTGCTACTGGATGTCTGAATTTCCCTCTGGGATCAATAAAGTATCTATCTATCTATCTATCTATCTATCTATCTATCTATCTATCTATCTATCTATCTATCTATCTATCTAATTAATTGATCTCTAAGACAGATATGGGATATTGTTTGTTATTATAATCTTTCTAAATATTAATTATTGATCTGTAAGTGAAAGGTTAAATGTTAAACACTCCAGGTTACCTATCTGCTGGATCACCACTGTGATCTGTGCTGAAGCATCAGCAGTGTGGACCTCACAGATGAACTCTCCTTTATCCTCCATCCTAACATCCTTCAGCCTTAGGGAGAAGTTCCCTTGAGGGATCTCCGACGTGAAGAACTCTACTCTTCCTCTGTAACCCTCCTGAGAAAACTCTGAGAAGGTCTGGTTTTCCTGGAAGAGCAGAACTGGGATATCCGGGTGTTTTTTCCAGGTCACTTCCTCCAACTGGTGGACTGGAATATGGGAATCTACAGAGCAGTTCAAGATCACCTCCTCACCTACAGAGGTGAAGATGGGGTGGAGCGCTCCCGTCACCACAAGCCGCTCTGAAACAGTCCAGAGGGAGAAGATAGACTCAGTAATGAAGAGGAACACTGTGGTAGGTATGAAACATCTCCTGACTGATCCTGATAACAGACTACTGAACAGTAAAGATGTTAAGCGGGAGCAGTGATTACTGAACTCAGACCTGTAACTGTCTTCCTGCAGCTTTATAACACAGTCTTAAAGTCCTGGGACAGGTTTATGTTCACCAATGTGTCACATCACCTAATAATCGTTTGAGGATAGGAGAACTTGATCCATGTTAGGAAGAGGAATGCTATCATGTCCATCACAGACACATGCTGGTGTTACTGAAGTGCTGTCTAAGAGGTTAGGTTTTCCAATCAATCCTAGTCTTAAACTGAACTTCTCCCAGCTGGTTTGGAACATTATTTAGGCATTGATTTCACAATATAAACAATGCAGTTACAGAACACGCTTTTAAAATTAATGTGAACACTGAAGGAGACGAGGAGTCTGTCCTTTTCCCATGAGGTGTCACTCTTCCGGGTTTCCCCCTGCCTCTGATCTCCCAGAATCAGAGAATCTCCCAGAATCTGAGGCATCTCCCGAAATCCACCACCCAATGACATCACCGTCGTTTGTCCGCCATCACCCAATCACGTCCCGTTTTCCCAAAGCACTTGCTCTACTTTTAGCTTAGAGTGTGACACTCTAACTTGGCTAATCATTTCATGAGGAAACATTTCACACACCCTCCAATTATTTTAGTTATAGGAGAACATTTGCAATGCAAACCAACAGCTTGGTTTGGGAAATTTCTGTTCCACCATACAAGACTGCAGCATTTAAGGTGGAACGAAGATTGGATTAAGAAGCTGGTGAAATGGAAATGATTGCTGCAACCCTTTCTCCTCCCTCAGCATCTGTCTTTGAGTTATTCAGTCAGGCCTTTTAAACCAGCGTTATAGTATCTGTGGCGATCTGATGGAGGAGGGCCTTCACACTGCACAGTTCCCCTTCTCACTGTCCACAGGACAAAATCCAGCTAATTCATCACCCCACATCAGACAATGTGTGTGTTGATCACTTTGTGCTGTGTTCTTTGGTACACCCACTGGTCACTTCATTAGGCCTACCACCCTGTATCTACACCACTGTGCACTGTAGCTCCATTGACCATATGGGACACCCTGTAGTTCTACAATTGCAAACAAAATCTGTTTCTCTGTATACTTTATTACCCTGTTCTTCAATGGTCAGGACCTCCACAGGACCACCACAGAGCAGGTATTATGTGGGTGGTGGATCATTCTCAGCACTACAGTGAATACTTCAGCTGATCTGGAATTAGTTCAGTTACAGTTTACAGATACACAATAATTACCCACCACTGAGTTGAACCTCCACTGTGGTCTCACTGAGGTCCTGGTTGGAGTGAACTCCACACCTGTAAACTCCAGCATCTTCTCTCGTGATGTCACTGAGCAAGATGGAGAAGTTCCCTTTAGATATCTCCTCTGGGAAGAAGTTTGCTCGGCCCCTGAAGGTCTCACTCTGTAGATCTGCTCTAATGTCTTTCTGCTGGAGAACGTTCACCACAGATTCTGAGTCTGTTCTCCTCCATTCCACTCTGAGACCTTCCAGAGGGAGGGGGTCCTGAGTAGAACACGGCAGCAACACAGAGCCCCCCAGATGGACCACCAGAGGACTGGAGGGACCTTCAACATGGAGACCTGCATCAACATCAGACAGTAAGCATCATCTGGTTAACTCAGACTCAGTGTCGGAGCTCAAGGGGAGTGCAGACTGTAACCTTTCTGTACTAGCTAGAATACATACCCTGACTGAACACTAAGCTCCTCTGTAACTCGCTCTGGATAAGATCTTCTGCTAAATTCTGTTAATGTAAATGTAGTTACCTTTCAGTTCAGCAGCCAGAACCAGCACACAGAACAGCACCACACCCATCTACCCTGCAGCCGATACCAGTTAGAATATTAGAATATTACTTATTAAAGTATGGAAGTAATAACAGCTGAACATGTACAGAGATATTTCCCTACGTGCTTCACTCTCCGGCTGATTTCACGGTCCGTCTCCTGAATGTTTCAGCTTCTTTCCTGCACAGCTAACAGGAAAAGTTCTTACTGTTCAAACAGAATAGAGAAGATGACCTTTGGACTTCAGTGGCCTCATAAACACTAACTGTATAACTGTATTACTTTGATCATAGATCTTATTTTCTCTTTCATCCGGAGTCAGACAGACAGGATCTGCCTCCTTAAGGGATATAGCATGACCTTGTTTGAACTCTCTGTGACTGAATAAAGTGTTGAGTGAAGTGGGTTGAGTGCTCCGTCTAGAGGTGAACCAGTGAGTGTGTTTAGACTGAGATCTGTGATGATGAACCCATGATTAGCTGATTCACAGATATTTAGAGTGTTACCTCAGGTTAGAACAGAGAGGCCACACAGCACACAGGGGGGACATCTACCAGTCCCCCTGTCGGCAGACATCTACCAGTCCTGCCAATAGATCTGGTTGTACAGTAGCCACCCAGCACACGGCCTGTTTACTCTACTGCCATCTGGCAGGAGGTACCTCAGCATCCGGGCCAGATTAAACCGGCCACGGTTCTGTGGGTAGGATCTGTAGAATATATCAGAGAGAGAGGATGTATATACAGGTGCTGGTCGTAAAATTAGAATATCATGAAAAAGTTGATTTATTTCAGTAATTCCATTTAAAAAGTGAAACTTGTATATTATATTCATTCATTACACACAGATTGATATATTTCAAGTGTTTATTTATTTTTTGATGTTTATAACTGATGAAACTAATGAAAACCCCAAATTCAGTATCTCAGAAAATTTGAATATTGTGAAAAGGTTCAATATTGAAGACACCTGGTGCCACACTCTAATCAGCTAATTGACTCAAACACCTGCAGAGGCTTTTAAACGGTCTCTCAGTCTAGTTCTGTAGGCTACACAATCATGGGGAAGACTGCTGACTTGACACCTTGCACAAGGAGGGCAAGACACGAAAGGTCATTGCTAAAGAGGCTGGCTTTTCACAGAGCTCTGTGTCCAAGCACATTAATAGAGAGGCGAGGGGAAGGAAAAGATGAGGCAGAAAAAAGTGTACAAGCAATAGGGATAACCGCACCCTGGAAAGGAGTGTGGAACCAAACCCATTCAAAAATGTTGGGGAGATTCACAAAGAGTGGACTGCAGCTGGAGTCAGTGTTTCAAGAACCACCACGCACAGACGTATGCAAGACATGGGTTTCAGCTGTCGCATTCCTTGTGTCACAAGAGACGGCGTCAGAATTCAAGGATTCAAGGAGACTTTATTGTCATTCACATCACATGTGGTACATGGGGTGGAACAAAATTGTAGTACTCACGGACCCAGTTTTACCCAGACAGCAGAACTTAAATAAATAAAATATACATAATTACTCTACTGCCATCTGGCAGGAGGTATACATAAGCCCAGCTCGCCTCAACCGCCTGAGGAAGTAGAGCGCTGATGTGCCTTCCTGACCAGGCTGGAAATGTTGTTGATCCAGGTGAGGTTGTTGCTCAGGTGAACACCCAAGTACCTGTAGTTGGAGACCACTTCCACCGCAGACCCTCTGACATGCAGGGGGAGGTGGGCATGTCTGCCCCTTCTGAAGTCCACAATCATCTCCTTCGTCTTCTTTACGTTGATGCAGAGGTTGTTCTTTCTTTACCATCCCTCCAGGTGTTCTACCTCCTGCCTGTAGCCAGACTCATCACTGTTTGTGATGCATCCGACCACTGCCGTGTCATCCGCAAACTTCACAATATGACAGCCTGGGTGGATGGGTGAAATTTGTAAGTGGTAGAGAATTCCTTACAGAGGAGCCTCCTGATTGTACATTGTGTATGTATGTTTTGTGTATATTTAATACATCTATTTATTTAGTGTGTGTATATTACTGCTGCCCTGCTGTAGAGTATTAACCTGAGTCTCACCACAAGCATCTTAATGCATGTATGTCCTGACATGCTGAGCAAACAGCAACTGATAAATAGAGATGGACAGAGGATCTCCAGTTTGTCTACAAATGTGTGAGAACATCACTGAGGTGTTAAAACAGTGTTCCTCAAAGAACAACCGGAAGGGATTTACATATCTCTCCCTCTACAGTGCAGAACATTATTAAACCATTCCAGGAATCAGGGGGAATTTCAATGTGTACAGGGTGTAAGCCTAAGCCTAATGATGGACAAAGTGAAAAAATGTAGTGTGGTCAAATGCATCAGTATTCCATATCTTCAGATCAGTATTCCATGTCAACATTCCAATTTTTATTGCTTTAAGTCTGCATTTTTTTAGAAAATAAGACACTTTATTTCTATATTCGTTTTTATGATAACATTATTGTAACGTGTGAGTGGTCTCAGCAGACACAAAATAGAACAGATGTACAGTCATGCTCTGTCATATACAGTCATCTTCTCAGTCTGTAAACATTCTGAGGGACCCTACCACACAGACTAACACATGAACCATAACATAAAGATCAGCAGGGACATCAGTGAGACTGTGTTCAGGAGCATCTCCAACAGTGGAACATGTTCTTCTACATCACTGAATGATCCTGTAGGGTAAATAATAACATCATCATCAGCAGCAGCAGCATCATCACCACCACCATCAGTATCCTGATCCTAACAGAGAGATTACCTCAGGACTTTTAGGGTTAGAGGACAGAACCTCCATTTCTTCACCTCCCTCACCAACCTGAACACAGAACAGTCAGTCAGACTGACCACACCACCAACACCACATTTATTACCATCTCAGAAACAGTCCACTCAGACTGACCGTACCACCAACACCTTTCACATGTCCTACCTGGGAATCTGCTTCTCTTCCATCTTTAAAATGACTCTTTATCCTGTTACACACACACGCGCACACACACACACACACACACACACGTGCACACAGACGGGCACACACACCCACAAATACACACATAAAGAGGTTTTTAGAGGCGATCATGGTAACAGCACTGTCTGTTGGATTATAAATGAATAGGTGCAGCTACACCACAGGATTAGTGTGATTAATCCCACAGCCCAGATAATTAACCTTGTACCAGAGCTTTTCTATTGGTCTGTTTACTGGGTAATTAACCTAAGCCGTACCAGAGCTTTTCTATTGGTCCATATACTGGGTAATTAATCAGAGCAGTATCGGAGCTTTTCTATTGGTTAGTTTACTGGGAAAATAATTTAACATTACCTGTATGAGTGTAAATGAACATGCTAATTTTACCTGGGTCTCATCTTCAGCCCTTTAATCACACAGAGAGAATCAGATCAGTACAGTTACAGTACAGTTCCATTATACTCTATTATCCTCTATTGCTTTAATCAACTTTAACCTTCTACAGCAGTGAGGGAACTACTCTACTCTGTTCTATTGTATTGTATAGTATTCTACTCTATTCTTTTCAACTCTACTTCAATGTAATCCACTTTACTCTCCAACAGCAGTGATCGAGCTACTCTACTCCTATTCCATTCTGTTCCATTCTATTCTATTCTATTCTATTCTATTCTGCTTTAATTGTCTACAGCAGCAAAATAACTACTCTGTTCTGTTCTATTGTATTCTATTCTGCTCTACTCTTTTCTATTCTACTCTGTTATACTCTACTTTAATCTGATCCACTTTAGTCTCCCACAGCACTGAGGAAACTACTTTATTTTATTCCACTCTATTCTATTCTACTTTAATCCAGTCCACTTCAGTCTCCTATAGCAGTGAGGGAACTACTCTACTGTATTTTATCATATTCTATTATATTCTGTTCTACTTTAATCTCTTACAGCAGTGAGAGAACTAATTTGTTCAGTTCGATTGTATTCTACTGTATTCTACTTTAATGTGATCCACTTTATCTTCAATTGAAGTGAAGGAACTATTCTATTTTTCATCTGTATTTACTTTATTCCACTTATCTATTCTATTATGATATATTATACTGTGTTCCATTATATTTATTATATCATTTATATTATTATATTTAATATATATATTATATTATTGTTATTATATTCCATTTCATTATTCTATTCTGTTCTATTGTATTGTGTTGCATTCGTCTACTTCATTCCACTAGTCTACTCTATTATATTCTACTGAATTCTATTCTGTATCATTGTATTAAATTCAACTTTTCTATTTTATTTTACACTCCATGCTCTTCTACTCTATGCTGTTTTACTATTTTCTGTTCTGTTCTATTCTACTCTGTTCTATTTTATTCCTATTTCATTGTGTTGTATTCAATTTTATTATTTTATATTATAACATATTACAGTCTACTGTGTTCCATTCAACTCTATAGAATCAATTCTATTCTATACTCTTGCTTTCATTATTCTCTATTCTATTCTATTCTATTCTATTCTATTCTATTCTATTCTACTGTATTGTATTTTGTGTTCCTCTATTCTACACTGTTCTATTCCACTTTTTTATTCTTTTGTTCCACTCTTTTTTATTCCATTCTATTATACTCTACTCTACACTGTACTATTATACTCTGTTATATTCTGTATATGAGATGTTACAGATGTGAGCAGTAGCGTCTGGGTTTAATACTTACAGCTGTTGTAGGTCTGTAAAGTAATCCAGCCTGACATGAAGAGAGATTCAAATGGTAGGATGATGATGTGAAGTTCAGGCAGAGTTGTCAGTCTGGTTCCAGCAGATCCTTCATTAGAAGAGAACATTCATTACAGCATATTCATATTCATTCAGTATTCAATCTGCATGCCCCCCCCCCCTCCCCCTCCCCCTCCCCCAACCATGGTCACCTGATTTTAGGATTAGCTCTGTGACCAGAGTGATGGACGTTATGATGCTCAAGCCTGAAGATCCAAACAGGTGCAGAATAGTGTGAGGAAGCTCTGCAACACAGAACCACACATTCAGTTTATATTCTACTGCTGATGTAGTTCATTAAACTGTGTATAGGATTATAAATGACTGTAATGTAAGGAACTTACTCTGTATTTTTCCTGGGTGGTCTAAAAGAACAGAAGCTGTTAAAATATGCAGCAGTGCCAATGAAACGGAGTGTCCTGAAATATCTGGGACCAGAAATGAGAGTTTCACTCCAACTCAAAAGTACACAACATGTTTACTACTACTGTATAGACAAGTAGATCTATATCTATATAAATATAAACTGATGTTAAATGAGGAACTACAGGTTACAGCACAGCCAGTCAGCATCTTTCAACCCCAAATCAGAAAAAGTTGTGACAATATGATGAATTAAAATTAAAATGGTGATTTTTAAATAATGTAACATGTAATATAGTGGATTCAGCAAATTTGAAATACTGCTACATGAATTTAATTTTGGACTTTTGGACTTGTCTGAATGGTCCCTTTTGTCTTTGGTCCTGAGCACACTGCATCCATTTCCTCCAATAAAGATCTAGTTACTGAATAATACTGATTCATCTGACCACAGTACACGTGCACACTTTATGGCGATCCATCCCATATTTTTGAGCCCAGAGAAGTCGGCGGCGCTTCTGGACATTGTGAACATAAGGCTTCTTGTAGTTTTGGATAAAGGTTTGACCTCTCGCCCATGTGACCCCAGTGTGGGGTTTTATTTTTAACATTGCTCATTAAATAATAATTATCCATTTAGACTAATAACTTTCTGGGAACCTGAAATGCAGACTGAAGGAGTGAAGAGAATATCATTAGCTGTCCATACCGCTGATTTTTATGCTGCTCTGTAAGTAAACGATGGACATGATACCATTCATAGCCACAGTTATGGACAGGAGTACAGCACATATCAGATCTGAAAGGAAAAACAGGATCAGGTTAAAGTGTATCAGTGACCCCTGACAGTAATAATGTAGCTCTTAAAGTACTCACATCCCAATCCTCTCCGTCGACAGCTGAGCTTTTGACACCGCACCACAAACACCAGCACTACCCACACAGTGATGTACACAGCTGATAAAAATGGCAGCATCCACACTGAAAAGAGGAACACGTTCACAGCTGGACTGAGCACTGGTAGTACAACAGTGGTCTTCAGGTTCAGCTGTGAGCCCTAAATAACACTCGCTCAGTAGAACGATCTCAGTAGAACACATCTATACACTCTCACAATGCCTACACACGTAAGAAGAGGTCTGGAGACAGTACAGCTGAAAACTATAGAACCTCAGTAGACTCTGGTACTAGTGGGTGCACAGACTAATACAAGCTGATCACTGGTCACATGTTTATGGCCCTAACAACATAGAGAAGTTACCAGCTAGCAATGAGATCCAGGAAAAGGTGCATCCACCAGTGGAATTTGGCTTCATCATAGATTTTAAAGTTACACTGAACACATAACAGGATGCTAAATAACTGTCTGCTGTATCAGTGCTGTGATGATGCATCCATCTACGACAGGCAGGAATCTACGGAGACAGCCAATCCTGCTGTGAGGCTGAGCACTTTCTCACTGAAGCAGATCCTGAACTATGGCATATTAAATAAATACACTGGCATGCAAAAGTTTGTGCACCCCTGGTCAAAATGACCGTTACTGGGAAGATGAAGCAAGTTGAAGATGAAATGATCTCCAAAAGCCATGAAGTTAAAGATGAAACACACTTTTTAATTTTTGAAGCAATATCAGTGTATTATTTTGGTTTTGTACAATTTTAGAGTGATAAAAGGAAAGGAGTATGGGTAAAAGTATGGAACCTTAGAAGATGTGAGTGCTCAGATAACTCAGACCAAAGTCTCAGACCTTAATTAGGCTGTTAAGGTTATGACTGGTTCACAGTCATTGCTAGTAATGGCCAAGTGATGCAAATTATGAATCTTTATAAACACCCAGACTCCTTTAACCTTATCTCAAAAGGTGTTCCCTTTCTCCCCTTGGTTTCTTCTCAGCATCCGTCTAGCACCCTGAACACAAACATGGTTGAGGCTCACAAAGCAGGAGAAGCATTTTTACGTTGCCAGTTCCTCAGTTTGAAATTTAATTAAGAAATGGCAGTTAACAGGAACAGTGGAGGTCAGGATAAGGCTGAAAGGCCATGAGAGATTTCAAAGACAGCTGCTTGTAGGATTCCTAGACAGGTAAGATCTTCAGGGAGATTTAGCAGACTCTGGAGTTGTGGTTTACTGTTCTGCTGTTCAGCAACACCAGCAAAAATATGGTCTCAACGGAAGAGGCATCAGAGGAACACCCTCCTGCATCCTCACCACAAAATCAGCATGAGAAGTTTGCAGAAGAACATCTAAACAACCCTGATACATTTCAGAGACAGGTTCTGTGGACAGATGAGGTTAAAATAGAACTCAATAGAATGAGCAAAGATATGTTTGAAGAATTCAAGCATAGACTTTCATGAAAAAAACACCTCTCCAAGCATCAAGCATGGGGCTGGATCAGTCATGTTTTGGGGTTGTGGTACAGCCAGTGGCACAGGGAACATTTCACAGGTACAGGGAGGAATGAGTTCAATAAAATTCTAGCAAACAGACTACCTCAAAAAGTACAAGCTAAAGGTTTCACTATGACCCTCACAGTCCGCTGATCTGAATATAATTGAGGATCTGTGGATAGACCTGGCCCCCTGTTCGGGCAGTGTCTGAGCTCTTGGTGAGTTTTAGGCTCTAACCTTCCTGTACTAGCTGGAATATTGTCCAATAGGAACACTATGCACAGTTGTAAGTTGCTCTGGATAAGAGCGTCTACTAAATGCCTTAAATATAAATGTAGACCTCAAAAGAGCAGTGCGTTGCAAGACGGCCCAGGAATCTCACAAAATTGGAAGAGTTCTGCAAGAAAGAAAGGATGAAAAATACAAAGGAAATACAAAGGGTCAGTTGTTGGTGTGGAGCTGGACTCTGTGGTGAAGGTGGCAGGCTGCTGTCACAGACCTGCTCCACAGACAGACTCAGGAGATCCTTTGTCCCAAGAGCCATCAGGCTCATCAACTCTTCCCAGTGAAGGCAGAAGAGTTAAGAGGCCAGATAATGACTAAATTCTCTGCACTATTACACCTCACTGTATATTTTATACATCTAAACTCCTGGACACTTTACTGTTTATCCTGTACATCTGCACTCCTGGACACTCTGGACACTTTACTGTATATACTGTACATCTAAACTCCTGGACACTCTCAGACACTTTACTGTATATACTGTACATCTAAACTCCTAAACACTCCACTCTACTTTACTTAAATACCAATATATGCACATGTTTATTATGTTAATTCAGTCATTATCTGCTGCACCTCTTGCACATTCATGCACATTTATTTATTACTATTACACTGCCTTTTCTACAGGTCTACAGTTATATCTATATTTCTTGTATTTCCTGTATATATTTCTTGCCTCCTTGCCAAGTGAGATATTTTTTTTTTTCATAGTGAACTGTACTATGTATAGTTTATAGTTAATAGATAAGAATACTATTAATCTATCTGTCTATCCATCTATCTATCCATCCATCTATATATTTATCTATCCATCCATCTATCTATCTATCTATCTATCTATCTACAAGTCAAATTTAACCTTGTACCTTTTGCAGATTATTTCATGAACTTGCTTAACTCTTTACAGTAACAGTCCTTTTGACCGAGGTGCCCAAACTTTTGCATGCCACTTTAAAGATACACATACACACTTACCATGGGCAAAAGTTCCAGCTCTTTTACCAACAGCAAAGAATACTGAAATGTTGAACATGCAGGCTTCGCCTACAACAACAGATGTAAAGCCAATATGGAAACCTGAAAAGATAAAATGATTATTATCCTCCTTCTGGCTTCTGTGGTATTGTCATGCTTCTGGGTTCTTCCCCTGCCTATATGATTTACCCCTCCATGATGTCAATGTCACATGGCCACATCCACCAATCACAAACAGTCTCCTGAGTTCTGATGCGAGTATTTATACCCACTTTCCCTGTTTGTTGTGAAGTATTGCCAACTATATATAACTGCATACTGAGCAGTTTCCTGGGCTCTGATTATTCTGTGTTTGAGCTTTATTTCTTGGTCTTCTTGCTTCCTGTTTTGTTTCCCTGGTTGTTTAGCTTTCTTGTTTATGCATCTTGCCTTTTCACTGGTTCTTGTTTTTGCCCAGTTCATGTTTGTTTTAGTTGCACCTTGCACTGTACCAACTCACCCACTCCACTGTATTAAACCTTACTTAATATTCCTACTTCTACATCTACAAGCATCTTGTTCCCACAACCCCACCACAACCACCAACCTCCCGCCACCTAACCCTAGCCCAAACTCTACAGCTATGTTTCACTAACAGAATTAAGGAGCAATGCATACAATGCATGAACATAAAAACTTTTCTGAAGATGATGTACAGTAACTCACCACTCATTATACGTACATGTAAAGGGCTTCTGTTGAAAGTAGTATGTTTGTAGTGCAAGAATCAAAGGAATTCCAAAGCCTAGCGATGACAATGTAACAAAAAAATCTAGAAAGGTGATGAGATGATTATCAGGTCCAACATAAACACAGCTTTGATAAACTGGTTGAAGATTGGTTCAATTATCTGGTAAGCTGTTAATAACAACTAAACAAGAAACTTGTGCAATTTGCTGTGGTTCCCAAACTGTGGTATGCATATCTCCAGGGGTTTGTCAAATGACACTCAGAGTATAAAATTCCGACATTAATGTTTAATTTCTTTTAAACAGCCAACTGCACCGATATACAGGCACGTCCCCCATTACAGCTGAGGTGGTAAGAGTGAAGGAGGAGGAGTGGCAGTGTTAATTAATGACAGATGGTGGGACCTCAGGACACATCACTACATGAATGACTAAATATGCTGCAAGGATATTTAACTGTAGCAGTCAGCATGAAGCCATGCTATCTACCGAGGGGATTCTTGCATGTTATTGCGATAACTGCATACGCCGCCACCCCCCCACCACCACCTCTCTGGAGTTTTCAATTATGCCTCTGTGTCCTCTATGCTTCCCAATTTCAAGCAGTATGTGACAATATGTGACAACTGGACATGTTCTTTGTCAACACTAAAGATGCGTATAACACATCTCGCCTCTCTCCATTGGTGTCTGACCACAGCATGGTACATCTCCTGCCTGTCTACAAACCCATTGATTATAGGCATCCAGCCAACACAAAACAACTGAGAAACTGGTCCGATGAGGCTTAGAAGGCTCTGAAGGACTGCTTCCAAACAACACACTGGGTGGTCCTCCACGAGCCACAAGGTAAGGATGTTGACAGCCTCACAAACTACATCATAGACTGCATAAACATCTGGAGAACACTGTACCCACTAAGACAGTACAGTGGTTTTCCAATAACAAGCCTTGGGTTATCTCAGACCTGAAGGCTCTTCTGAATGAGAACGCGGTGGCTTTTAGTTCAGGAAACAAGCAAGAAATGTGCAGAACAATGTGAGTGAGTCTAGAGGGGCTTAAAATCCATCCCAGGATTAAAGGAATCCAACAGGCAGCCTGAAGGAGACCCACAGTGATTTGATCTGGCATCTGCCCCTTTTTATGACTAGCCCACACCACTGCTTTCAGTGCCCAGCACTCAGCCCAGCTCCTCCCTGTCCACCAGGAAGCACCATGTGCTTTGATCTATTCAGTGCTTTCAACACCATCAGCACCCTTCAGTGACAGGCTCCTCCACCTGTGGTGTGTTAAGGAGAGATACTGCATGTAAGGGCAGGTTCTGGGACTTGTCCTGCACCAGCCACTAGGGGGCAACGCAGGAGCAGGCCCCATTAGGCAGATTAAATACACCTGTGGGACACTCTATTTAAGAGCAGTGCTCCAGACCAGCGTTGCTCAGTCTTTGTTTTGACTCAGCCGGTAACCTGGTCTCGCACGGTAAGAGAAAACTGAAAAGAGAAAACTGAAAAGAGAAAACTGAAAAGAGAAAAGAGAAAACTGAAAAGAGAAAACTGAAAAGAGAAAACTGAAAAGAGAAAAGAGAAAACTGAAAAGAGAAAAGAGAAATCTGAAAAGAGAAAAGTGTAAAGAAAATAAAGATTCCTTTGTTAAAAGCACATCCCTGTTTGGTTGCCCCAATCCCTTAGTCTTTTGGTTGGGGGAAACTCGTTTTGATTCATTTGTTTGTTGCCACATGCTCGCCAGCTCCCCACAATCCTTTGTTCTCCTGGCTGCCAGAGTTGTTTCCCGTGCCTTTTTAGTTGCCACCTGTTTTTGTTTTTCCACCTCCTCTGCGGTGGCGTAGCGGTAACGCCCCGCAGTTACCACACATAGTTTGTGGGTTCGAATCCCACTGCTAATTACTCTTCAGTTATTTAGTTCAGTTGTCTGCTCCCTTTCTGCTCTGCACTTGGGTTTGTCTCAAGCTTGCTGGTGGCTCACTCAGTTTACGTCGGACTTGCACGTGGCAAGTCTGGGTTCAAACCTGCCTGGAGTGAGTCACCCGTTACAGAAAGTTTGAGCCAGAATCATGAAACCAGCAGAGCAGAATTTGGAACAGGCAGCTGGACAGGCCATGGAGATTCCCATGGAACAAGCTGAACAGCAACAGGTCTGGGCAGTGCTGGCCAGCCAGGGTGCTATGATTGGTAGGCATGAACAGCTTCTGCAGCAGATCTTAACTCAGCTGCAGACACTCTCCCTAGCACCACCTGTGCTGCAGTCTATGCCTCCTGCAGCCCCTGAACTTGTCCCTCAGGGGTCCATAGGACAGAGCCCCCAGGCTGAGTCCCATTTGCCATCCCCTGAAAAATATGCTGGGGTTTTCTGCTTTAATGCACTTTAGCATTCGAACAGCAACCTTCCCGCTTTCCCACTGAGCGGGCCAAAGTCGCTTACGTAATCTCCCTGCTTAAGTGCCCTCTCTTGGGCAACTCCTGTCTGGGGAAAAACAGCCCACTGTCTGTGCGACATCCAGGGCTTTCATGGCAGCATTGCGATCTGTTTTTGACCACCCGGTCTGCGGTGGGGAGATCGGCTCACGCTTCTTTCGTATACGTCAAGGGAAGAGGTTGGTGGCAGATTATGCTATTGAGTGCCGCACTCTAGCGGCTGAGAGTAACTGGAATTCAGCCTCTCTCATGGGAGCCTACCACCAAGGCCTGAGTGAGGAACTCAAGGATGAGCTGGCCCCAAGAGATCCCCCTTCTTCTTTATAAGATCTCATTGAACTCTCCTTGCGACTGGACAATCGCTTGCGGGAGCACCGTCGCTCCCAGCGCAGTAAAGGAGGTTCTCTGACTCTATCCATCTCAACCCACCGGCCAGACAGGGTGGAGGAAGAGCCTATGCAGCTAGGGCATATCCGACTGAGTGTTGAGGAGCTGCAGGCACGTAGAAAAGAAGCCAGGGGCTTATATTGTGGTCAGTCTGGTCACCTACGTGCCTCATGCCCTGAACTCCGGGGAAAATCCAGGGTCCGTCACGGAGGGGGAGACCAGTGACGGACCCAGTTCCCTCTCCCCCAAGCTCTGGGATGTTCCTTAATGTTTCCATCTCTGGCCAAAGACAGAAACAGGAAGTTCATCTCAGGGCATTTGTTGACTCTGGGGCAGCAGGCAACTTTATTGATGCAGCCCTTGCCCACACACTTGGCCTACCCCTTGTCCTCTTGGATCGGCCCATGCCTGTGTCTGTTATTGATGGACGATCCTTGGAACCAGGGATGGTCTCCCAGCAGACACGGCCCATCAACCTGCAGATTGGGCAGCACTCAGAACAGGTGTCCCTGCTGCTCATTATTGCACCTGAGCTTCAGCTAGTTCTGGGATTCCCCTGGCTGCAAAGGCACAATCCCAGGATTGACTGGCTGTCACGATCTGTGGTGGCCTGGGGGCCTCAATGTCAGGAACTGTGCCTAAAGCCTGTCAATACAGGAATCAATCCTCCCTGTCAGAGGAGGGTCCTGACTTGTCCTCCGTCCCCATGCAGTATTGGGATCTTCAGGAGGTTTTTAGCAAACAAAAGGCCCAACTCCTGCCAGCCCACCGGCCATATGATTGTGCCATCAATCTGCTCCCTTGCACTAGCCCACCACGAGGCCATCTGTTCTCCTTGTCAGCTCCTGAAAAGAAAGCCATGGAGGAGTATATACGGGAGGCATTGGCCTTAGGGTTTATACGGCCCTCAACCTCCCCGGCTGGGGCTGGTTTCTTTTTTGTAGGGAAAAAGGACGGGGGGGTCTCCATCCTTGTATAGACTATCGAGGGCTCAACAAAATCACCATCAAGGACCGATACCCCCTACCCCTCATGAACATTGCTTTTGAAGCACTGCAGCAGGCGTCCATATTCACCAAACTGGACCTGCGCAGTGCTTACAATCTTATAAGGATTAGAGAGGGGGATGAATGGAAGACAGCTTTCATCACGCCATCAGGCCATTATGAGTACCTCGTAATGCCCTTCGGGTTGATGAATGCCCCAACTGTCTTCCAGCGATACATCAATTAGGTTCTCAGGTAGGCCCTTGACCGCTATGCGTTTGTCTACTTGGACGACATCCTTATTTTCAGCCGTTCAGTAGATGAACACATAGAGCATGTGAGGAGGGTTCTCCAGCTTCTTTTGGAGAATCATCTGTATGTTAAGTTGGAGAAATCCCTTTTCCATGCATGATCAGTGGCTTTCTTGGGTTTTGTTGTTTCTCAGGGTCAGCTAAGCATGGACCCAGCAAAAACTAAGGCGGTTATGGACTGGCCATGTCCCACATCTGTACGCCTTGTGCAGCGCTTTCTGGGCTTTGCTCATTTTTTTCGGAGATTCGTCCAAAATTTTAGCATGATAGCTGCCCCTTTAACAGCCCTCACAAAAAAGGGTGAGGGATTCCAATGGACCCAAGAAGCCCAGAAAGCATTCTTAGAGCTCAAATGTCGACTTTCCACTGCTCCTGTGCTACGTCTCCTGAACCCGGAACTCCCCTTTGTAGTTGAGGTCGATGCCTCAGATATTGGGGTAGGGGCTGTCCTTTCCCAGCGGTCTGGCCTTAAGGGACAATTGCACCCCTGTGCTTTCTTTTCACATCGCCTTACCCCCACAGAACGTAACTATGCTGTGAGGGATCGGGAGCTCTTAGCTGTTAAGCTAGCACTGGAGGAATGGAGGCACTGGCTGGAGGGTGACAACCATCAGTTTCTGGTCTGGACTGACCATAAAAACCTGGCTTACCTCCAACAGGCCAAACGCCTGAACTCCCGCCAGGCCAGATGGGCTCTTTTCTTTGTCCGGTTTGATTTCATTTTGTCATATCAACCTGGTTCAAAGAATGCCAAGCCAGATGCACTCTCCCGTCAGTGGGAGCCTCCACCGCCCTCGATCACATAAAAAAAACAATAAAAGGTTTCCCCTGAGGTGATTATACCCAGCTCACGAGTCGTGGCACCCATACAGTGGGGGTTAGAAGGTGCCATTCGAGATGCCCTTCAGGAAGAGCCAGACCCTGGAGGTGGACCACCTGACAGACTCTATGTCCCACAGGACATGCCTCGCCATTCACAGTGCATCCAGGGGTCATTCGCACCTTAGAGTTCCTGCGGCGGCGGTTTTGGTGGCCCCGCATGGAACGAGATGTGCGGGCCTTCATAGCAGCCTGCCAAGTCTGCGCCCGTAACAAAAAACCCAGGACTAGACCGTCAGGCTTGCTTCACCCACTACCCATCCCTTCACGTCCCATGGTCCCACCTCTCCATGTACTTCATCACTGGGTTGCCAGCTTCTCAGGAAAAGTCCATGATCATGGTGGTTGTTGATCGGTTCTCCAAAGCCTGCAAGTTTATTGCTTTGCCGGCGCTGCCCTCAGCCAGGGAGACCGCTAAACAACTTCTCTACCATGTTGTTCGGGTCCATGGGCTACCATCGGATATCATGTCCGACAGAGTAAACTCCTCGGGGCTTCAGCGAGCCTGGCTTCCACCCCCAGTCAAACGGCCAGACGGAAAGGGTCAATCAGGACCTTGAACGAACCCTCCATTGCTTGGCTTCGTCCAACCCTGCCTCCTGGTCAGAACACCTTATCTGGGCAGAGTATGCCCACAATACCCTATGGCACTCTTCCTTGGGTATGTCCCCATTCAAGTGCCAGTTTGGGTATGCCCCTCCGATGTTCCCTGACCAGGAGGCCAAAGTGGGGGTTCCTTCAGCGGCACAGCTTGTGCGACGCTGCCGCAGGGCATGGCAGAAAGCCCGAACTGCCATCAAACTGCTGACAGCAAACGACAACCGGGACCCATGTTTAGACCCAGGCAGAGGGTCTGGCTCTCTGCCAGAGATCTGCCATTGAGGGTGAAGTCCAGGAAGCTCGCCCCCCGCTATGTGGGACCTTTTAAAATACTCAGGCGAATTAATCCGGTAACTTACCGGCTGCTCCTCCCGCACTCGATGTGTGTTAATCCCACTTTTCACGTGTCACTCGTCCTGAAGGCCTGTAATCTGGACAGCACCTTTGGCTCCAGCTTCCAAACCCCTCCACAATCCCCCGCCTCTTGTTAGAATGGGCATCCTGCCTACACGGTGCAGGCAGCTCATGGAATGTTCACGAAAGGTCCGTGGCCGTGTTCAGCTACCACCCTGGCTCGACTGGGAGGGGGTATGGCCGCAGAGGAGTGCTCCATGGGTGCCCTGCCCACCAAATCCCTGACCCGGGGCTAAATACGAGGCCTTCAGAACGTGATCGTGCAGCGGGGTTGGGAACTTCAGGACTAACCGTTCTGTCGGGGGGCGGGAGGTCCTGTAATGGGCAGAGTCTGGGACTGTGTCGTGCACCAGCCACTAGGGGGCAAACGCAGGAGTCAGGCCCACATTAGGCAGATTAAATCCACCTGTGGGAACCACTCTATTTTAAGAGCAGTGCTCCAGACCAGCGTTGGGGTGCTCAGGCCCTTTGTTTTGTGGACATCAGCCGGTAAACCTGCGTCTGAGCACGGTAAAAGAAAAGAGAAAGAAACTGAAAACTGAAAAGGAGAAAACTCTGAAAAGAGAAAAACTAGAAAAGAGAAAAGAGAAAACTGAAAAGAGAAAATTGAAAAGAGAAACGTGTAAAGAAAAATAAAGATTTCCTTTGTTAAAAGCACATCCCTGTTATGGGTTGCCCCAATCCCTTTAGGTCTTTTGGGTTGGGGGAAAACTCGTTTTTGATATTAATGGATTTTATTATTTGTTTTGTTGGGCCACGTGCAGCGCGGCGCCAGCTCCGCCCAAAATCCTTTGTTTTTCTCCTGGCTTTTTTGCCGAGTTGGTTTCCCGTGCCTTTTTAGTTGACCACCTGTTTTTGGTTTTTTCCACCTCACTCTGCGGTGCTTTAGCCGGTAACGCCCCGCAGTTACCACACGTAGTTTGTGGGTTCGAATCCCACTGCTAATTGCTCTTCAGTTATTTAGTTCAGTTGTCTGCTCCCTTTCTGCTCTGCACTTGGGTTTGTCTCAAACTTGCTGGTGGCTCACTCAGTTTATGTCGGGCTTGCACGTGGCAAGTCTGGGTTCGAACCTCCCTGGAGTGAGTCACCCGTTACACTGCAGCCTTCTTCTCTCTACTGCTGTTAGGCTCTACAACTGACACCTCCACAGGCAGAGCATCAAACACTCACTACTGAAGTATATATATATATATATGGACTATTTCTATCTATATATTCAGTGTGACTGCACTATTGTGGAATTTGCTGCTGCACCTCATCACCTGTATACATCTTGTACTGACTGCCAACATCATTATAACTCTGACAGCCTATACAATCAGTATTAAGTGACAGTAACACAGTTACAGTCACAGTAACAGTGGAAATTTCTTTATTTTTTTGGAATCTCTCATATTTTGTATTTTGTAGAACTTGCTCTTTAGTCTATCTTTTGCTCTGTATTCTGCTGTACTGATGCAAATTTTCCCATGTGGGATAATAAAAGGCAATCTTATCTAATCTTATCTTATTTTATCTTATCTTAAACAGCTTCTCTAATAGCTTCTCCAAAGCTGCTCTAATAGTTCAGCGGTTTACCGTCCTATTACAACAGACTGTTAGAGAAGGACACGCTCCAGTACATCTCCTTCTAAGAGTATACACACATTCAATGGTATACTCAGAGTGCACACCTGGAGCATTGTGGGTTAATTCTATATGTCTAAGTGTCTCGAATATCATGGAAATATACATTTGGGGGAGGTGCTCAGCAGCAGGGCAGCTGATACTATCTGCTGGGGTACATATTTGTGTAGAGTTTGGGAATCACTGCAGAGCTGCAGTAATCAGTACAGATCACTGGAATGATTGTTAGGTAATTCCATACTGAACAAAAGAGTGAAACATACCTTTCACAGGGGTTATGTTCTCATGGATAAAAATGCCAAACAGGGCAGCATTACACAACTCCAAGCTCATGAATGAATGTATCCGGAGTCTGCATTTAGCTGTAGAATAAAAAGAAGTGATTTTAAAAAAGCTGAAACAGGCTGATGTTCTGTAGTAGGTTTTTATAAAGCTGTATTTGGAAGTAGTTTATTGTAGTTACTGTATTACTGTTTATATCTGTTAGTTTGGATTATTAGTTTTCATGGCTTGAAACAACTTCCTTTTTTCATATTGTCAGATAGATGAGTCTGTAGTTTGGATTTTGTAGGTTTAATTGAGCTACAACAATAAGAAACGATTTTAAAAAATGATAATGATAAAAAGATTAATTTCAGATATTTATGGTGATGTTTGTTTCACTTTTAGCTTCAATTACTGTGCTTACAGTGCAGCATTGTTTTCACCACCTTATCCAGCATCACATTTTTCTCCTCCATAGTTTTCATTACCAGTTTGTTTTGTGTCCTGAGGTCCCTGTTATTTGACCGACCAGGAGAGCAGAATACCTCTCTGTTAAGATTTTTTCCCCTCCCACTCACATCCCAAAGACTTCCCCCCATGCGGGAAAAAGTACAGGCTCTAGTGGTTGTCAGTTCATGTGTGACATTTTTTCTTGTGTTCCCTGAACCACTTCACAATCTACACTCCATGAATTTTTGTCCAGCAATATGGCCGCACAATCAGGTGGAAGAACAAATCTACTGATGGGATAACCTGATCAATCAGATGGTCAGCTGACTTGGTGAGCCTCAACCTGACCAACTGAAGGCCCCCCAAATCATAACTCTGCCTCCAGAGGCTTGTACAGTGGGAACTCTGCATGATGGGAGCATCACCTCATGCCTTCCATTCTTGTCTGCCTTCCTTGACACTCCCATCACTCTGGAATAGGGTCAGTCTGGACACATCGGACCACCTGACCTTTCTCGATCACTTCTATGAGTTCAGGGTCGTATTGGAATGCTCTTACTGTTACTTTTAAACATAGATGTGAGTTCCACTGGCCATTTTTACCCCCACAGGTGTTTAAGTGATCTCAGATTACACTCATTCTGGGCTTTTGTTTTTGTGTGGTTGCTGGTTCTCCTCTCTCCGTCCATGAGTTAATGGTGGACATTTCTGAACCCAGTTGCAGTTAGTCCAGGTTCTCTTTAGATGCAGGACAAAAATCTGACCATCTGAAACATGATTGGAGATATCTCTTCCCACAACATGGTTTAGGGAACGGAACACACACTTGCTCACTGCATATAGTTGTGGCGGTAACAGAAACTGTTTGCATAGGTGTAAACATTTTAAAATCACTGCAGTTATGTATCCAATCAGCTAGCTGTATAGAAGTGTGTTTACGCTTTTAACAAACTCACTGCTATCCTGGACAATACTCCACACCCCCTTTGTGACCTTCTGGTCAGACAGCGGAACACTTTTAGCAACAGTCTCATAGAGCTCCGCTGCAGCAAAGAAAGGTACAGGAGATTGTTTGTACCCAAAGCGATCACACTGTACAACTCCTCTTCACTGTGCCAGGACGTTATTGGATTATTATGGTTGCGAATTGCTAAAGCATTGTTATTCGATTAAATATTATTATTATTATTATTAGGGTCCCAGCATGTAGTGCAGGGACCCTATTGTATTTGTTAGTATTTTTACTTCTTCTTATTAGGGTCCTGGCACGTAGTGCAGGGGCCCTTAGTATTTGTTAGGATTTTTAGGGTCCTAGCACGTAGTGAGGGACCCTATTGTATTTGTTAGGATTTTTCTTTTTATTATTATTATTTATCTCGGCTGAAACACATTGTAGAGCAAAGACCGTAAGGCCTAGAGACACCAAACTTGGATTGAAGGTACAGAATCAGTTAAATGACTCAAAGAATGGCATCAACTGGCCACAAGGTGGCGCTATAACAAACAAAAATAAGTTTTGGCTTATAGCTCGTAAACCAAAATTTTGCCAGACAAAATGACATTTTTCCCAGGTTCCTTGGGTCAAATCCAATCACTTTGCCATTTGGACCATTAAGCTCCGCCTACTTTTGCGAACTAGTCTTAGGGTTTAAGCCCGAAAATTCTGAAAAAAATCTCAAAAAATTCTCCAGACACTGAACCTCAATAATGATCAAAAACATGTCGACATTTGTAAACAAGATGGCCGACATATGCAAATTAACCCTTTGGAGAAAATACTTAATTAACTAAAAATTCTGGTTCTCAAAATGGTTCACCCAAAAAATGTCAGTGCTGGTCAAGCACTTCCTTTTTTTGACCACTAGATGGAGCCAAATGAAAATGAATGACATGCTGCCAAGTAACATGAGTGAATACTGCCTGAGCCTTTCTTGTTAAACACAGCTAGTAATTTAATTTTCTTTATCTTGATTGATCTAGAACCAATCTAAGAAGTTTGAAATTAAATATTCAACAGTAAAGACTAAATTTGTTGTGTTAAATGGATCCAGTTTATGATTTAATAAGTGTAACCAGGATGTACTGAGTTCATTGCCTTCCTTTAAATCTGATGGATTTACAGGTTGAATTTTGCCTAGGCTGTGTGCTAGAAAGTCGTTAGAGAGGTGTTTTCAATCACTTCATTTTATAAGGTTTCTGATTTTAGTGTTTATAAATATATCACGGCTTGCATGATTGTGATCAAACTACAGATGCCTGTCTAAAAAAGTGCTTAGACTGGTAATCAGACCATCAAAGTCAAAATTTAGACTTGATAAGGCCTTACTAGACCTCTATGAGTCTGCATTCATTGTGAGCATTTTCTTTTGTGCTACAGTTCCTTTTTTTGACCACTAGATGGAGCCATAAGACCAGTAATGGATAAGGTCTGACTTAGCCATGTGATCTGTCCATGCTGAGATTGCTTGGCCCCCTCAGATTGCCGCTTGCGGCTATATTTAGGGGGCCAAGCACCGAAGGTGCTGGAACCCTATTGTTTTTGCTGAGATTTTTCTTATTAGGGGGCCAAGCACCGAAGGTGCTGGAACCCTATTGTTTTTGCTGAGATTTTTCTTATTATTATTATTATTATTATTATTCCGTTCAATTTTTGACCTAGAAGTTGTTCTAGAGCCGCCATCTTAAGCCATCCAGACACCAAATTTGGAGTGAAGATATTTTCTATAAAGATCTAGCCACACACCAGGTTGGTTGAACACTTAAATCTGGGGACGCCCATTTAATTTGGGTTCAATTAGTCAATAGGGGGCGCTGTAACAGACAAAACATTGTTTCTCAGCTACTGTTACTGTTACACTCAATTAAGCTGAAGCCTTGCACGCTGCATCTTTGTGCTACTCTATGAAGGATATATTATGGACATTATGATAATTGAAAAAATATGGTCGTAATTAGCCAATTAGCATTAAACTTGGTTTTGACTGGCTAAACATTAGCCAATCATCACGAAACTTAAATAGTATGTACATGCAGACATTCTGTAGTAGCCTGTAAATTTTGGTGTCAATTGGCCTCTAGGTGGCGCTGTTTTAGGAAAAACGTGTTTATGTCCAAATACTTTTGGTGAGGGGCAATAAAATTGCAATCACGTGATGCAGTGCACTTAGCGTAACAACTTTGCCATTACAAGTCTGTTAGAAATCTGTTTAGTTTTTCTGCAATTATAAAAAGTACGATCAAGCCAATTAACAAACTAGTCTCTGAGTTTTCATGATATCGTCTCAAAACTGGTCTAGAATGAATCTGGGGGTCTACAAGTAAATAATTATATTTAAAACATTGACATTTTCTTAAATCCTGCCTGCAGCACATAGAATTAGTAAGTGCGTATGCGTGAGTTTCTGACACAAGGCGCTATAATTATATCAAAGATAGACGAGTTGATATCAAACTTGCAAAACATGTCTACAAACGTGAATAGACCGATAAACAGAGCATTCCTTCAAATTTTGGCATGAATAGGTCTCAGTGGACCACTACAGAGCAGAACTTTCACTAAATGCATTGCTTAATGTCCTGGTCAAACACTTCCTTTTTTTGACCACTAGATGGAGCCAAATGAAAATGAATGACATGCTGCCAAGTAACATGAGTGAAAACTGCCTGAGCCTTTCTTGTTAAACACAGTGCGTAATTTAATTTTCTTTATCTTGATTGATCTAGAACCAATCTAAGCAGTCTGAAATTAAATATTTAACAGTAAATGCTGGCTTCGTTGTGCAAAATGGTTCCAGCGTGTGATTTAACAAGTGTGACCAGGCTGTAATGAGTCCATTGCCTTCCTTTAAATCTGAGGTATTTACAGGTTGAATGTTACCCAGGCTGCATGCTAGAAAGTCATGAGAGAAGTGTTTTCAATCACTTCCTTTTTAAAGGTTTCTGACATAAGTGATTATAATTATGTCACGGGATTGCTTCCTCCGATTGTGATCAAATTTGGAATACATGTCTAAAATTAGCTTTTTGGACCGGAAATAAGACACATGAATCTATATTTAGACTTGATTAGGCCTTAGTGGGCCTCTATATAGCTGCATTCATTGTGAGCATGTCTTCATCTGGTTTTGTTGTACACTACCTTTTTTGACCACTAGATGGAGCCATAAGACCAGTAATGGATAAGGTCTGGCTTAGCCATGCGCTCTGTCCATGCTGAGATTGCTTGGCCCCCTCAGATTGCCGCTTGCGGCTATATTTATTATTATTATTCTTCCGCTCGATTTTTGACTTAGAAGTTGTTCTAGAGCAGCCATCTTAAGCCATCCAGACACCAAATTTGGTGTGAAGATACTTTGTATAAACATCAAGCCACACACCTGAAATGGTGCAGATAGGCCTCATGGTGGCGCTATAGCGCAAGCCTTCGTGTTTTCATAAAATATCTCCTGAACCGTGAGACATAGAATTAAAATTCTTTCTGATTCTTAATGGGTGAAGAATTCTGAAACAACGCCCCGCTGCAACTTTATAGCTCCGCCCACTTTGGCTGCACCATTTTTTGCAAAATGTGTAAAACTAATTAAGTTGAACTAGTCTGAGGATGTTCATGATACCCCATCAATATAGGTGTCAAAACGTTCGTCTGAGTCTGGAGGTACAGAATCATATAAGATGTTTGCATATTTGTCAACAGTATGGCAGCCACAGGCCAATTAAGCACCTGCACGTGGAGCTAAATTTACTAAATTGCTTATAAATCTGGAATGCTGAGGTCAATTCTCACCAAACTTCAGAGGTTGGTTGAACACTTAAATCTGGGGACACCCAAACCAAGCAGTAACGTTTCCGTTCTCCCGAGAGCCTCCAAACTTCACGTACTCACTAAAGGGAGGCCCCTAGACGCTAAACCATGGTCATACTGACCCGCATTCGTTTATTCATCCTTCGTTCCTCCCATAGAGTCCCAGTCATTTTCGATCCAAACCAAGCTGTAACGTTTAGCGCATGTAAAGTGGGTGGTTTCTGCGTACCACACCGAGAAGACCACCAAAGCTTTCGCACCATACTAACTTGAGAAGGGGAAGGGCCCTAGACACACTAAAGCCGTTAACACGGTCACACCGGCCCGCAGTCGGTTATTCATCCCTCGTTCCTCCCATAGTTTCCCAGTCATTTTGACCCAAACCCAGCAGTAATGTTTCCGTTCGCCCGAGAGCCACCAAACTTCACATACTCACTAAGGGCAGGCCCCCAGACACTAAACCACAGTCATAGCCAAACCCACACTCGTTTACTTATCCCTCGTTCCTCACTGAGCAAGCTGCGCGACCATCCCGCGTTTCCCTCAGGAAATGCACTTTTCTAGTTATGGTTGCGCATTGCTAAAGCTAAATGTTATCCAATTTATATTATTATTATAATATAATAATATTAATATTATAATATAATAATATTATACTGTTATCCTATTTATATTATTATTATTATATAATAATATTAATATTATAATATAATAATATTATACTGTTATCTGATTTATATTATCATTATTATTATTATGGTATACTGGTAACTTGTAACTATACTGTTATTCAATTTATATTCTTCTTATTATTAGTATTTTTCTGCCGTTTCTTCACCGATTAACCCCCCCCGTTTTCGAGCTATCGACTCCGTTCCAACTCCAGTTTGTCCGGTATGATCCGCTGATGTGGGTTTGTAAACAGCTTTTGGAAATTCTGAGGAATTTCCCCGGATTTTTTTCCCATAGACAATGAATAGGATGCGAAAATGCATGCCCATCTAACCCACTTCCGCTCGACCCAGAGACACCAAATCGGATACACAGGAATTCAGTGATGGATTGACCCGCACTCGTTCGTTACTCTTTCTTTCCGCATCCCTTTTTCCTCCCATAGAGAATGAAAAGGATGGAATATTGTTTGCCTACGTACTCTAGTCCCGCTCAACCTAGAGACTCCAAATCGGATACAATGACTCGGGGTGAAGCCCCGAGCAGGCATTCAGTGATGGATTGACCCACACTCGTCCGAATCTTCTTTTTTTTTGCATCCCTTGTTCCTCCCATTGAGTCCCAGTCATTTTTAGACCCACCTAAAGCCGGCTGCTTCGTTCGCCCGAGAGGCGTAAACTTCACATACACACTAAGGGCAGGTCCCCAAGCTCTAGTGCACAGCCATACTGACCCGCACTCGTCTATCTGTCGTTTATTCATCCCTTGTTCCTCTCATAGAGTCCCAGTCATTTTCAGCCCAACCAAACCCGGCTGTTTCATTCGCCCGAGAGGCGCGTAACTTCACATACACACTAAGGGCAGGGCTCCAAGCAGTAATCCACAGCCATACTGACCCACACTCGTCTATCTGTTGTTTTTTCATCCCTCGTTCCTCCCATAGAGTCCCAGTCATTTTTGGACCTACACAATGCCAGCTGTTTTCTTTCGCCCGAGGGGCATGAAACTTTACACACACAGTAAGGGGAGGTTCTCAAACACTAATCCACAGCCATTTTGACCCGTACTTGTCTATCTGTTGTTTTTTTCATCCCTCGTTCCTCCCATAGTGTCCCAGTCATTTTCGACCCAAACTAAGCAGTAATGTTTCCGTTCGCCTGAGAGCCACCAAACTTCACATACTCACTAAGTGCAGGTCCCCAAGCATTAATCCACAATCATACTGACCTGCACTCCTCTATATGTAATTTCTTCATCCCTCGTTCCTCCCATTGACCCCCATTCATTTTGGACAACAACTAGCAAACACTCAACTCTGACACCATAACAACAGCCTAGCAACCCCTTAGCAGCCACCTGAGACACCATAGTAACCACCTGGGATACCATAGCAACCACCTAGCAACACCATAGCAACCACCTGGGATACCAAAGTAGCCACTTAGCACTTTTCTAGTTATTATTTTTCTGCCATTTCTTCGCTGATTAACTCGTCCCGCAGCTTTAGAGATATCGACTCCGTTCCAACTCCATATCGTCCGGTATTATGCGCTGATGTGTGCTTGTATACAGCTTTTTGATCAGATGCAAGGAATTGTTCCGGAATCTTTTCCCATAGGAAATGAATGGGGCGAAAATGCGTGCCTACCTAACCCACTTCCGCTCGACCTAGAGACACCAAATCGGATACACTGGCTTGGGGCGAAGCCGAGCTGTGCAACCATCCCGCGTTTCCTTCAGGAAATGTACTTTTCTAGTTTTCTTTATTCTTATTTTCTGTTGGTGTGATGTGGGCTTGTATACAGCTTTTTGATTGGATGCAAGAATTCCGAGCAGGAAGGAATTTTCCCGGAATTTTTTCCCATAGACAATGACTGGGATGGCTAATCTCGAGCATTTTTACCCTACTTCCGCTCGACCTAGAGACACCAAATTGGATACACTGGCTCGGGGTGAAGCCCCGAGCAGGAATTTGGTGTTGGATTGACCCGCACTCGTTCGTTTCTCTTTTTATCGCATCCCTTTCTCCTCCCATAGAGAATGAATGGGAAGGAAAATTGTTTGCCTTCGTACTCGACTCCCATTCGACCTAGAGCCTCCAAATCGGATACAAGGGCTTCTTTTTTTCCTGCATCCCTCGTTCCTGCCATAGAGTCCCAGTCATTTTTAGACACACCTAAAGCCGGCTGTTTCATTCGCCGGAGAGGCACGAATCTTCACATACACACTAAGGGCAGGTCCCAAAGCCCTGACCCACAGCCATACTGACCCGCACCCCTCTATCTGTCGTTTATTCATCCCTCGTTCCTCCCATAGAGTCCCAGTCACTTTCGACCCAAACCAAGCAGTCGCTTTTGTTCGCTCGAGAGCCACCAAACTTTGCGTACTCACTAAGGGTAGGCCCCCAGACGTTAAACCAAAGTTATACCGACCCGCACTCGTTTATTCATCCCTCGTTCCTCTCATAGAGTCCCAGTCATTTTCGACCCTAGCTAGCTACTGATTTAAATACAGAGACATTTGGCCAGACCATTTTTGATAGAGACAGTAATAAACTAAATATGTACAAAATCATCAATTATAGAGTAACAAATAATACTTTTTCATTTCTTTTTAGATTACTTCTATTATATTTTAAAGACAAAAAATAGATTCATCAAGTCACACATTTTTTATCTATTTTCGAAGTGCAAGGATAATTTAGTTTTAGGTTGTTACGTGAAAACAAATTTATATACTAAAATTTTAGCATTACAAATGAACATATCTGACAAGAACATTGTCACAAAGTAAAAAGATCATTACCTGTAATGATAGCAGCTACACCAGGTATTGCCATTCCGACCAGTAACAAGTTTCTTTCAAGCTCACCCTCAGATGGAACATTATTAAGAACAAGCTGGACTAGATGAGAATAAACAAGATAAAGTTATTATTGTTAGTATTGTTATTATTGACATACAGTGTATGGTGGAGCTCCTCAGTAGATGAATTCATCTAACCATTTCACTGCTTTTCTACAAAATTAATCATTAAGCTATTCATATCAATAGATCAGTGTGCTACATATCAAACTAAACATGAACAAATTATTCATTGTAATATCAAAATTACATACAAGAAAACCAATTCAGTTTGGCTTAAGGTTTTGAAAGGAAACATGCAAGCGACAGATGTCTTTAGTGTTGTCATTTATTTCTGTTAAGTGGGTTGATTTAGTCACCCACAACAAATTACATTTAAATGGTTTTACAATCTCACCATCTTATCCATCAACCAGACTTGCTCTACAGAAACTGTCCATCAACCGGACTTGCTCTACAGAAACGGTCCATCAACCAGACTCGCTCTACAGAAACTGTCCATAAACAGGACTTGCTCTACAGAAACTGTCCATCAACAGGACTCTACAGAAACTGATGGACACACACTACACAAGCTTTCTTTTGACCGAATTCGCACTACAGCAACTGTCCTTTAACTGGACTCGCTCTGCCGAAGCTGTCCTCCAACCAGACTCGCTCTACAGAAACTGTTTTTTTTTCTTAAACTTATATTGTCTCATTAATTCCATAATTGTGAATTTCAGGGTTTTTGGAAACCAGTACGCAATGTAATAATAAGCAAAATTTAAATATTTTGAAACAGTAATATTAATATAGAAATAATCCCAATATATAATCCACACTCCACTACAAATACAGAAACTGCTTACCTGACAATATAGCTGCCGCTATAATTAGGTACTGAAGCTGAACAGTCAGAGCCTGCACTTCTTTCACCAAGCATTCTGCAGATCAGACTGATGTGGTTATTTAAGGACAGCATGTAACCTATAAATATAATGCTCATTATTTACAAATATACATATAACAGATAATGAACCAGATCAGATTTAGCATCTACCCTAACACTCATCTGTATGATGTATCAGGTATACGGAAATACTGTACGACCTGTTTATGCTAATTATTCCCAGTAGTTTTAAATGTATACCTGGAAGCGTGTTGAGATACGGAGCAGTCTTCATCAACATCAAGCACCGAGTGAGACTGACCACTGCACATATCACAACCTCACTGAGAAGCCCTGTAGATTAAGTCAAATACATTTCAGAATGATTGTATTTAGGCACAATATCAGATTTGTACACTAGTGTAGGAGCAGTTTTAGATTAATCCTGCAGTGAAATGTTCCAAGCATGAAAACTACACCCTAAGTTACCCTTAGCGAGGGCACTAACATACTGAACCCATAGCATGACTGACCCTGGCAGTTGGTTTTGCACTGGCTATTGGTATTGGTGGTCCTTTTTGCCTTTAGTCCGGAGCACATGGCGCACAAGACCAGAAATACTGACTGGTGTGACCACAGTGATGGTCTCAGAGCCCAGAGAAGTATACACCGGTCCTGGGACAATTTTGGCATAGTAAAGTTTAACTAGTGCTTGTGGAAGTAATAATGTGTCGTAGGGCTCGGTTAATCCTGGGCTCCTGGATTAGAGAGGAATAAGGGTTCTAGACTCCTACAGATTCCTTTAGTCTTTTAATGATGTTCTGAACCATAAATGGTAAATTATGCAAATCCCTTCCTGTCTTTTTTTGAGGAGCATTGTTTTTAACACTTCAAACTGATGATCTGCAGCCCATCTTAAAACTCCTAAAGTACCCAGACCAGGACACTGTTTTTGTACCAGATCATGATTACAGTCACCTGTTGGCATCACCTGTTTCAAATCACATCATGACTTAAGTATTTTACTTCATTACTGCACCATATTGTGGATGTGTTGTTGTTGTTGTTATGTTTTTTGTTTGGCAGTAAATGTATGTGTTTTTATCCTGTGTCCGGGTTTATGAGTTGGTGGTGACCACATTCTCCACAGGTGTGTCCAGTGCTATGTATGGGAAAGTTGGGAAAGTTTTCAGACTCAGTCAAATTCTGTGTGAGGTTCTCTCATGCTTCAAAACTCCACCATCATCCCAGTTCCCAAGAAAACCACTGCCACAGAAATGAATGACTACAGGCCAGTTACTCTGACATCTGTGGTCATGAAGTCATTTGAATTACTGGGGTTGGCCCACCTGAAGAACATCACAGGACACATGCTGGACATCTTACAGTTTGCCTATTGTGCAAAGAGGTCAGTAGAGGATGCAGTCAACACGGGACTGAACTACATCCTCCAACATCTTGACTACCCTGGAACATATGGTAGAATCCTGTTTGTGGACTTCAGCTCGGCGTTCAACACAATCATCCCAGAAATCCTCTCTTCTAAGCTCTCCCAGCTCACTGTACCCCCAACTTATTTCAGTGGATCACCAGCTTCCTGACAGACAGGGAGCAGCAGGTGCGCTTGGTGGAAGTCACTTCCAGTATATGGACAGTCATTACTGGTGCTTCTCAAAGATGTATTCTCTGCCCAAAGTTGTATTCTCTGTACACTAATGACTGCACCTCTAAAGACCCAACTGGTAAACTCCTGAAGTTTGTAGATGACACTATTCTCATCAGACTTATCCAAGATGGAGGTCAAACAGTTGTTCTCTGGTGACATCAGAACAATCTAGAACTAAACACGCTGAAGAGCATGAAGGTGACAATAGTCTTAAGGAGACATCCCTTAACACTGATTCTCCTCACAATGTCCAACAGTGAAGCATGGTTGTGGCAGCGTCGTGGGGTTGTTTATCAGCAGCTGGGAGACTGTTAGGGTTTGAGGGAGAGCTGATTGTAGCAGAGCATGATGGCTGGGTCAAGTGCAAAATTGATGGAAGAAAACCCATCATGATGGGCTGGCCAAATTTTCAACTATGATCAGATGTGCTTGCATGCATTAGGATAGGCAGATCAAATGGCTGGATGGTCACTGGAGGTGGAAGGTAGCCAGATGCCACATGCAAGAGGAGCTGTGGTGGTGGGGACGGCTCTGGGAAAACACTAGTGGTTTCAGACATGTATCTCCTAACAGGAGATATTCCTGAACTCACCTTCTTTTGACCACAGAACAAAAGCAGTGAACATGCAGATGTTAGGACACAAGGACAGAACAATATCCATGATCATCACCCATCTGGCTGTTTCTGAAATGGAGGACATATCACATTTTAGTATTTAGATTCATAATTCATTTTTTATTTCTTGTAAAAGGCACACTACCCTTTCACAAAGTCTCATCATTTAAATAAAACTAGAACCTACAAAAAAAAACAGGAATGAAAATGAACATAAATCAGCACGGCTAGTGATGTGGTACCTTGTTTCTGTAGGAGGATGAAAACAGGAACTCCAAGTCCAACAGAGAGAGTTAGTGAGATGAAGCACAGCACCAGGATGAAGATCTGGAGAGAAGAGAACCCTGTAGGAGAACACACGACAGCACCTCAGTAACATAGCCACTGTAATTGGGGTCATTAATTTCCTTGTTGCTAGGTGGCAGTCTTGAGGTTTTTTTTTTTTACTTTGACTTGAAGACTCTGTTACTTACAGCATTTAGGAGGTTGCTGTTCTATACAAAGAGAAACAAGCACTGAACACTGTACAATAACCCTAATATAAATATAATATTGACTGGCTTTAAAAAGAAGGGATAAACTGGATCACCAGGGAATGTTCTGGTGGTTAGTCTATGCAGTTAGGTAGTTTTGTCTAGTAGTCTAGGCTGAGGATATCAGGATGTGCAGCCTGCTATAACATTTCATGATAAGAAGTTACTGACATAACAACCTCTTTACTGATAAACTTGACATGGCTCATTCACCCAACCATGTATAAGAAATATGGCATAATTAATCTCTAAGGCAGATATGGAATATTTCTGGTTATAATCTAAATATTAATTATTGATCTGTAATTGAAAGGCTAAATGTTAAACACTCCAGGTTACCTATCTGCTGGATCACCACTATGGTCTTTGCTGAAGTGTCAGCCATGTGGACCTCACAGATGAACTCTCCTTTATCCTCCATCCTAACATCCTTTAGCTTTAGGGAGAAGTTCCCGTGAGGGATTTCAGAAGGGAAGAACTCAGCTCTTCCTAGGTAGCTCTCCTGGGAGAACTCTGGGAATGTCTGGTTTTCCTGGAAGAGCAGAACTGGGATATCCGGGTGTTTTTTCCAGGACACTTCCTCCAGCTCGTAGATTGTAATGTGGGAATCTACAGAGCAGTTCAGGATCACCTCCTCCCCCACAGAGGTGAAGATGGGCTGGAGCGCTCCTGTCACCACCAGCCCCTCTGAAACAGTCCAGAGTGAGAAGATGGACTCAGTAATGAAGCAGAACACTCTCTGTAACAGTTCTAAAGTGCTGGGACAGGATCATGTTCACCACTGTGTCACATCACCTAAAAATATCACCTAGATGCTGGTCCTGAGCCTGGTCCTGACAGCTTTCAGAGTCAGGTGCTTAGAGCTTTTGTCATCCAGCTGGCTGAGTATTTCACTGATATCTTTAATCTCTTCCTAAGACTTTCAGTGATTCTCACATGCTTCAAGAGAACCACAATTGTTCCAGTTTCCAGGAAACTGCCATCACTTGTCTGAATGACTACCGCCCTGTTGCACTGACATCAACAGCTATAAAGTGCTTTTCACCCTCACTAATTTGCATACTGTTCCAACAGATCTACTGATGACAACATTGCACTGATGGTACACACTGCCCTCTCACCCTTAAACAGAAAGAACACATATCTAAGAATGCTGTTTATGTTCACACCTGAGGTCATTAAACAGTCCCGCAGCCTGACAGCATCTGCACATTCCGCCAGGACACACACTGAACAAATAAAACTGTACCCAGGCTCCTTGTCTACACCAGTCCCGCTGCCTGAGGACATCTACCCATCCCACTGTCTGAGGACATTCCACTGTCCAGTCCTGCCACCTCAGGACATCCACCAGCCCCGCTGCCTAAGGACACCTGGCAGTCCCGCAGCCTGGGAACATCTACCCGTCCTGCCACCTGAGGACATCTACAGGTCCCGCTGCCTGAGGACATCTACCCATACGGCAGCCTGAGGACATCTACCAGCCCGCAGCCTGAGAACATCTAGCCATCTCGCCGCCTCTTTCTTTATCACTGTCCAGTTAAACCAGTTTTACATAATTCATGGGGTTTCACTGACAGGTAGTGCTGTTATCTGTTGTGCCACACTAAGCACACAACCACACTTTACTGAAACTGTAATTACCCACCACTGAGTTGAACCTCCACTGTGGTCTCCCTGAGGTCCTGGTTGAAGTGAACTCCACACCTGTAAACTCCAGCATCTTCTCTCGTGATGTCACTGAGTAAGATGGAGAAGTTCCCTTTAGATATCTCCTCTGGGAAGAAGTTTGCTCGGCCCCTGAAGGTCTGACTCTGTAGATCTGCTCTGATGTCTTTCTGTTGGAGAACGTTCACCACAGATTCTGAGTCTGTTCTCCTCCATTCCACTCTGAGACCCTCCAGAGGGAGGGGGTCCTGAGTAAAACACGGCAGCAGCACAGAGCCCCCCAGCTGGGCCACCAGAGGACCTGTGGGGCCTTTAACATATAGACCTGCAGCAACATGAGACAGTAAACATCATCTGATTAAATTAGACGGTTCTTTGTCCTGGAGCCCAGACGGTGGAAGGAACTTCGACTGGCTCTCAGGATCAGCAGTGTTTTTAGATTCTTACCTGTTTGTACTAGAAAACAAACTCTCACTGAACACTAAATGCTGTTAATGTAGTTACCTTTAAGCTCAGAAGCCAGAACCAGCACACAGAACAGCACCAAACCCATTTAGCCTGCAGCAGACACCAGTTAGAATATTAGAATATTACTGATTAAAGTATGAAGGTAATAACAGCTAAACATGCACAGAGATATTACAGGTGTACAGCTGAACATGTACATACGTCCTTACTCTCCAGCTAATTCCACGATCCTTCTCCTGAACGTTTTAGCTTCTTAGTGTCCTGCACAGCTATCAGGAACTGTAGTATGTTCACAAATCTTACCTATCACAGATCTTACTTTCTATTTAATCTAAAACCAGTAAGACAGGATCAGCCTGGGTGATACAGCATGTACTTAGTTGAACTCTTTAAGGAATCGTGTGACTGAATAAAGTGTTGAGTGAAGTGGGTTGAAACCTGACCATATCCAGGAACAGAGAGTTGCAGTGATTCTTGACAGGGGTGGCTTAGCCTGTTTTTTTACAACAGCACGCCCTACTGAAACTCAAACCAGGAGAAATTATCGTGGTTTGAAAGAGCAAATTTTCAGTCTCTTTTTATTCATTTTCTCAATCTGAGTGTGCTGCTTTTTCTGCATAGAAGCAGAAAAATTACGGTGGAGTTGAGAAAACCTAGTACGTACATGCCTTTTCAGGAACAGCTCAGCTCTGTTGTATTCTTCGGTGTGTTTCTGTAACTGAAAAGAAACCTGTCCACACAATGTTTCAAAGGAAGTCCCAGCTCTTTTTTGTTTTTCCAATGACTGTTTGAAGGTCTGAACCAGTCGTTCTACTAAACCATTCGAGACTGGATGATAGGGGGCAGATCTTACGTGCTTCACTCCATTTTTCTGTAGAAAAGATTAAAATTCCCTAAATACTAGTTGAGGCCCATTGTTGGACACAACTATTTCCAGAAGTCCAAAAGCTGCAAACTTTTCTCTCAAAGCCTCTACAGTGGAACCAGCTGTTATGTCTTTCATGACTTTTATTTCTGGCCACCGCGAATAAGCATCTGTCACCAATAAAAAAAAAATGGTTTCCCTTGTCTGCAAAACCAACATGTATCCTCTGCCATGGATGATCAGGCCACTTCCAAGGATGCACAGGTGCAGAGCTTGGGAGAGGTCTGTTCACCTGGCACACTAAACAGTTGGTTACCATTTCCTCGATATTTTGATCAAGATTTGGCCACAAAAAATGACTTCTGCCTTACTCCTCACCATCCCTAAATGCTGTTCATGTAGTTCGATAGACATTCTTTGGAATGGGAGCCTATTCTATTGTCGCAACCTTTTCTTGCACAGGGTGTACACCTTTACTATCAATCAGATGTCCAAGGTAGGTAACACTTGGCTGCCAAAAAAGCACACTTGTCTTGACTGACCCTGATGCCACGCTCCTGTAAGCGTTCCCTCTGTACATTTTCCCAGTGCTCGATTTCCTTGCAACCTGTAATGAGTATGTCATCTAGGTAACATACTGCTCCTGGAAGCCCCTGCAACACTTGGTCCATGATTCTCTGAAAAATAGCTGGTGAGCTCGCTATCCCATATGGAAATCTGTTAATTTGAAATAGGCCCTTCTGAGTATTAATGACTAGATACGGTTTTGATGAATTATTCACTTCTACCTGTTGATAAGCTTGAGTAAGATCCAGTTTTGTGAAGAATTTCCCTCCTGCTAGAGTAGCAAATTAATCCTGAGTTTTTGGTAAAGTGTATTTGTCTACCTCAAGCCATGGGTTTATCGTGACTTTATAGTCACCACAAATCTTCACCTCTGTCTGAACGGAACACCGGTGAGTATTTTTCACAGATTTCAGTTACCTCACTCATAACTCGATTCACCCGAGACCAATCTAGTTGTAAAAACTGAAGCCAATTTCTGCCCATCAATGCAGGACCATTCCCCTTCGACTTAGAACTAAGGGCTGAGTCTGATCACTGCACTGCACTTTTACTTTGAACTTCCCCAATAAAGGAATGGGTTCTGCACCTCACATGGCTCTAGCTTCCACTTTTTGAACCTGTGCTTGTGCAGCTTTTCAGAGATCAAGCTCATGGCAGCTCCTGTTTTTCACATAATTTTCACATAATTTTATTTGTTTTTCCATCCTGATTTTCACATAATTACATCTCACCATGACCTGATACGGTCTCACATACTCACAGTCACCTTTAAATGACCAAAGTCCCCAATCTTTTTCAGTCCCAAGACATGCTCTTTCAGTTCCCCCGTGCTGGATGTTGGGCAGGCCGCTGGGTCGTGTCCGGAGGTACGGGATCTGGGGGGCGTTTTGGTATCTTGACTGTCATAGTTTTGCGGTGTCTTTAACATTTTTGCAGGCACGCTCCAGATGCCCCTTTTTATGGCATGCTCGACACTGGAAGTCCTTGTATTTGCAGAAGGCGGCTGCATGACCCTATCCCAAGCCATGGTAGAATTTGCCTTTACCCACCTTTCTGAAACCTGGTGCTGTCTCTGATGAACACACCTTCACACTCATGGTGGTTTGGTGAAACGTTTTCAAGCTGGCAGTTGTGCACTCAAAATTATTTACAACGTCCATCGCCTTGGCCCAGCCTAACAACTCTCCATATACAGCACTCAGCAGTTTTGCTCGCAACTCCTTCCTGCTAATGCCGTAAACCAACTGATCTCTCAGTTGCTCCACCAGATCAGAATCTGGTGATCCACAGTATCAAAGACTGCACTAAGGTCCAATGAGACCAAAACAGAAGGATTCTTTACATCGATGCTGAGCCTGAGGTCACTGACAACATAAACTAAGGCTGTCTTAATTTTATGGTTAGACCGAAAACCTGACTGAAACTGTCTGATATTAAATTGTAGTCTTTAAACTAAAGAACAGAAGAGCATACGGTTGGATCCATGTTACTCTTCTTTAGTAGAGGCTTCACCAGGGCAGTCTTAACAGTGTCTGGAGAAACACCTGTAGACAGAGAACTGTTTACAGTGGTTAAGACATCATTCTAAACACAGTCAGATTCCATCTTCAGGAATGAAGTAGGGACAGGATCCTGATCACATGTAGATGAACCTAACGTGTTTCAGCGGTAGATCCTAATAACTGATAACAGAGAAAGGTGTTACTGAAGTAGAGGGCTCATCAGGAAGGGTATTGGAGCTTGTCCTAGTGGGCAGGGCTATGTCCTGTTTTATTATGAATATAAGCTGTAGTCCCCATAAGACCCTCTTGCAGGAACATTAGGGTCAATTTGTGGGTCTGCAGTGTTGTATGTTGAGATCTACTCTGTGAGAAGATCATAGTGTACCAGGAGGTCAGACACTGTCGGGATCTTCCTTTAGTCCAGAGTTTAAATCGAAAACCAGATCATCAGATGAGGCCAAACATGTATTAATAACCTCCTTGGATGTTTCTGAGTCAGTGAGACGTGTATACCATAGGTGTTTTCTTCCTGCTTCACTGACCTGAGAGAACACACCAACCAGGTCTGGCATGCCAGAACACATCTGTATTTAACCCTTTATGGAGATCCAGATCCACGTGACCTAGTGTGTGGGTAGATCTGTCCACATGCTGCTCCAGATCCGGTGTTTCTAGTAGTGTAATGAGTTCTAATGCATTACTGTCTGATGGGTTCTCAGTATGTAGGGCAGGACAGCGTTTTAATAGTCTGTGGAACATTGACAGTAACTTCACAGGTTCTGAATTTTGGTTTGGAAACTCTATAGCTTATACTCACTAACACAGGAGTGTCACTAACGAGTGGACTGGATATGGACTGGAAAGCTGTGAATTCACCACCAGTGGTATTATTACAGTTCAAGTTATTATTATATATGCAGGCCACATCTCCTCCTCTCCTGCCCGTCTTATGGTATGAACAGACCTGTAATTTTCAGAAGCAGCTTCAGGTCATGTTCACATTTTACTTTCAGCCACGTTTCTGACAGAAACATAAAATCCAGCTTCTGCTCTTTAATACGCTCATCATCAGAAGAACAGCTGCACTAATAACTGCCCTGTGGGCCTTATCACTGTGCCTGACTGACTCAACAGCCAAACATCAGATCTAAGCCTGCATTCTGAACACAGCCACAGTAAATCAAGTGAACCAGTGAATCGCCTTCAGACTAAATCAATTTAAAGTGAGTTTTAAAGAATTTAAAGAGTTTAAATGTTTTATTAGAAACATGTTTACTGTGATCTACAGCTCTGAGAAATGTTTAACAGAAGGCACTCCAAGTCCTGAACATCCTTACACACTCACATCTCAATATCAGTCACAAACATCCCCGCAGTAAATCTGAACCTCACCCAGAACAGACCTGATCTGCACTGATCCTGACCCTCAGCGGTCTAAATCCCTGAACCCAGTAAGGGTAATCTACTGAAACACGGCTTCATATCCTCACCAACACACTGACCGCTGACTGTCATTCACATGTAGGACCAGAATCTGGACTGTACTAATGTAGAGTAGTGCTGATGGATTCTGCCAGCAGGTGGCGGGGTCTCCCCTCCATCATTATCATCATCATCATAAACATCGTACACTCCACTAACCTTATACAGTTTCACTGCTACAGGTGCTGAACTGTTCTGGACTGTTGTAAAAGGTTCTAAGAGGGTCCAGGATTGTTCTACGTAGTTTTGAAATTCTGGATTGTTTTTAAGGTTGTGAAATGTTCTGAACTGTTGTGAAGGTTCTCAGAGTTCTGGAAGGTTCTAAGGTGCTGTGGGTGAATGAGGGCCAATAGTGTGTATGTTCTAAGTCATTAGAGTATGTAAACATGCTGGTTGATTAAACTGGTATATAAGTGTGGCAGATTACTATTATTATTATTATTATTGCTATGAGTAGTTTAATCTTGCCGCTTAATGTGCTGGGGATCTTACTGGAGTGACATGGCGCCCCTATAAAAGGGTTTTGGGAATGCTCCACGGTCTCTGCCTTTGGTCCCCCCCCCCCCCCCCCTGGGGGTCCCCCCCCAACCCCCCCCCCCACCCACCCCCCCTGCCCCCCCGCGCCCCCCCCCCCCCCCCCCCCCCCCCCCCCCCCCGCCCCCCCCCCCCCCCCCCCCCCCCCCACCCCCCTCCTCCCGCGCTGACTGACTTACCCACTGCATAAACGCTTTAAGTGGCCTGTATCTGGGCGAATAAGCTGCCGTTTTGCCTCACCGAAACTTGGAACTGACGGCGCACGCGTTTAAAGCAAAGAGAATTGTTTTAGTAGCCATTGGGCCGTCGTGCACTCTCACTATTAAGTGAGTAGCTTGTATTTTAATGTTGTTTTTTTGTTGTTCTTTTGGCTGCTTTGTTGTAACTTGTGTTTTGGTTAATTGTATTGTAGGTGCTGAGTGGTCCAGGGGGAGAGATTTATTTCGTGGTTGTGTTCACTTTATTTTTGGGAATTTGTGTATTTTGGTTTGTTTTTCTTTGTACGGGTGATTTTGCGTTGAGGTTTTTTTGTATTGTTTTAGCTAGTCTGCCTCCCCTGGTGAGTCTCTGCCCTACAGGTTTTTTGGTTTGAATCAACTAGCAGTCGAACGGTTTTATTAATTTTATTGTTAATTGTAGTATTAGTAAATTTCTATTTTTAGTTTGACTATTCTGGTGTCATTATTGTTTCTGTTGATATTAAATGTTTATTTTTGTGGCTGCCTTGTCTTTTCGTTTTTGTTTCTTTTTTTTATTTTTAATTTGATCTGGTTTAAATAAAACTTTTTGTTTAGAAATCCTTGAGCCGTTGTGGTACCTACGAACCTGTGTTCCTACTTTTAAAAATTCTCTGGGTGCAATTCCCAGAGTGGCGTAGTTGGCTACATTAGTCTTATTTAATCTTATATAACTTATAGCTCCCTGCTCGCCACGTTACATAAGGTTCTATTGAAGGTTCTTTTCTCGTTAAAGGAAGAAAGGAGTTTAATCTGCAGCTCGCACTGAGCGATCTGGTGGATCTGGAGGTTCTCTCTCTGAGCCGCTCTTTCCGCTGTGGTTATCTGAGTGGTGTGTTATAGTTCCTCGTGGTCCGGGACCTCTCCGTGGTCTGTCTGAACTCGGAGCTCGTTCGCTGTGATCTTCCCATCCGAGTTTTGATCCTGGTTGCTGAACATGTCTCTGATGATCAGATCACTGTCCTCCCCCGGCCTCAGGTGACCTCTGCCCTCCAACACCTGCAGCTTTATGAATTCTGTAAACTACAGAGAAAGGAGGAGTCAGGGTGGACTAGTGTTGTGGGTGGACTCAGTGTGGAGGTTCTAGCAGCTTTAATACCTCCAAACAATGTTTAGTGACTACATCAGAATTACCCTCACACCAAACACAGCGTTCAGACTGAACTACCTGAGGACTACTCTCCACCTGCCCTCAGCAATATCTCAACAGCTCTGCTCTGTGTGGTGATGCCAATACAATATCAAAAACTGGAGCTCTGTGTGTGTGTGCATGCTCACCTCCTCTGAGGGAACCTCCTGTTGTGGTTGAGATCCATAGTGGGGAACAGAGGTTCTGGACTGTCCTCCAACCACAGGAACAGGTATCCCTCGGGAACGCCCTTTTGCAGCTCCAGTTCAAACAGCAGCACCGCACTGCTGGGCACACCTGAGCCTGCAGGGGGCACCAGAGAGATGGACAGACAGACCAGAAATGACAGGACTGCATTAGGTAGAAGGGAGAAACAGGACCAGAACTGACCAACACCAAGGAACACCTGACCTGCAAACTGACCCACAAACACAACATCACAGGCTCAGATCATCACACGGAGCTCTAGAAGCTGGACCACTCAAAACGGCCTGTAGCACGGAACACCTACAAGTTCCCCCTCAGGACACACAGGGAGTTCGGGGTCTCTCAGTGTAATGCCTGCTAACAGTCTGGTGCACGTCTGGTCTGTTCAGTATGTGTGACTCACTAACACTCACTCTTACTTTGTTAAACACACTCCGCAGAATAAAGTGCTCCTGATTCTGAGAACCTGCATGACCCAGCCACAGAACCCCCAAATCCTGAGAACAGCAGTTGGAGGAGGGCTCCTTCTGATACACAGAGCTTTACACCACAGAATCTGATCACCTCCGTCCTGTCCGTGAGCGAAGTGTGGAGGGATGGTCACCTCCCTGCGCTCTCCAACACACATGCCCAGCAGACCTCTCTCCAAACCCTCGATCACCCAGAGTGACCTGAGGAAGCTTGGAGTAGTCGTCCCTGTGGAGACCAGCAGCGTGTTAATGCAGTGATAAAGCAACACTGCTGTTATTAACACTGCTGTTATCAACACTGACATTAATAACAACTAATAATGCTGTTAACACATTAACACTGCTGTTATTAACACTAATCAATATGACTGAATACTACTGTTAACACATTAACACTGCTGTTATTAACACTAATTAATGTGACGTAATACTACTGTTAACTCATTAACACTGCTGTTATTAACACTAATTAATGTGACTTAATACTACTGTTAACACTAACACTGCTGTTATTAACACTAATTAATATGACTTAATATTACTGTTAACACATTAACGCTGCTGTTATTCACCCCCCTGTTAACACTGCTTTTAAGAACACTTAATACTGCAGGCATTAAAACATTAATGTTTGTGCTGTTATTACTACTGCTGTTAATCCTGCCATTAAAAACCCTTAGTACTACTACTGCTATTATCAACACTTAATCCTGCTGTTATTAACACTTTAATACTGCTGTTACTAACACTTTAATACTGCTGTTATTAACACTGCCATTAATAACATTATTTATACTGCTGTTATTAACACTTTAATACTGCTGTTAATAACACTGCCATTAATAATATTTATTTATACTGCTGATATTAACACTAATACTGCTGTTATTAATACTGCCATTAATAACATTTATTTTTACTGCTGTTATTAACACCGCTATCAATGCCATTAATAACACTTAATACTGCTGTTAATAACACTTATTAAGGCTGCTGTTATTAGCACTGCTATTAAAACATTAATTAACACTGCCGTTATTAACCCTTATTAGCACTAATGTTGTTAATGCTGCTGTTCTTAACAATGGAACTGTCTTTTATAAGGTCTTCTTCTAATAATCTACTCACTGTCCCATACACTAAACCCAATCCGGAGAGGAGGGGGTACACCACCTGTTTCTCTGTATACTTGTGGTGGACCCCCACAAGATATAGTAGTCAGGACCCCCACAGGACCACCACAGAGCAGGTATTATGTGGGTGGTGGATCATTCTCAGCACTGCAGCAACTATGGGAAGCGTGCTGCGGGAAGCGTCCTCTGGGAAGCGTCCTCTGATGAAGGACTAGAAGATGACCAACACTGCACTGTGCAGCAGCAGATGAGATATCGTCTCTGACTGCGCATCTACAAGGTGGACTAGCAAGATACGAGTGTCCAATAGGGTGGACAGTCAGTGGACACAGTGTTTAAACATTCCAGCAGCACTGCTGTTGATCCACTCACACCAGCATCACACACTAACACCACCACCACCACGCCAGTGTCACTGCAGTGCTGAGAATGATAATTCCTGCTCTGTGGGGTCTTGTGGGGGTCCTGACCACTGAATAAACAGATGGACTACAGTCTGTGACTGCAGAACTACAGTATTCTCCTATAAGGTCAGTGGACCTGATGTAGATAAAAGGAAGTGGACCTAATGAAGTGATCGGTGGGTGCGTAACTGGGAAGATGGTATTCATGGAGATGATTATGATGATGATGCTACGACATGAGTGTGTAATGTTGGGAATGTATAACATCAATCGAAAGTTACACTGCTCGGCATTACAGTGGACGTGTGTGCAGTCTGCTTCTGTAGTATTGCGCTGGAGCTACGAGGTTAATGTAGCTAACAGGTAACAGAAATACTACACCACTAATTAGTGTCTCCATTAGTCTCGCAGCTCCAGTGGTAACTCCAGATGCTAACCCCCACTCAAACAGCAGTGAGGGAACAGTTTAACAGGTCAGTAAGTGCAGAAGGTGTGATGTCACGTGCCGCCTGTGGGGGGCTTACGATGAGTAGAGGCGTGTTCCGTCCAGTAGGGAGCAGTTGTAGCGGTAGGTGATGAGGTCATTAGCAGTGCAGGTACTGGTGCAGTCCGTAGGAGCGTGAGTGACCCTGATGTCCACCGAGTCTGAGGGGTTGTGAAGGTCGACGATGTGGAGGTCAAAGACCAACACGGCCGAGCCAGGGATTAAAGAGCCTTTAGGAGAAGAGGGAATTAAAGAACCGCCAGGAGAACTAGACAGAGTGAACACAAGCAGTGTGCGAGTGTGTACCTGTCCCATTCTCTCCATATGCCAGGTGAGGAGGAATAGTGACCTGTCTCCTCTCCCCAATACAAACTCCCAGCAGCGCCTTTTCCATCCCAGCGATCACGTGACCCAGACCGATGTAGGTGTTATATGTGCTGTTCCGCTGGTAGCTGTAAAACAAGAGCAGCGTTTAAACTGTCACTAATATTCCAGTAACATTCCCAGTACTGTCACTAATATTCCAGTAACATTCCCAGTACTGTCACTAATATTCCAGTAACATTCCCAGTACTGTCACTAATATTCCAGTAATATTCCCAGTACTGTCACTAAGATTCCAGTAACAGTCCCAGTACTGTCACTAATATTCCAGTAACATTCCCAGTACTGTCACAAATATTCCAGTAACATTCCCAGTACTGTCACTAATATTCCAGTAATATTCCCAGTACTGTCACTAATATTCCAGTAACATTCCCAGTACTGTCACTAATATTCCAGTAACATTCCCAGTACTGTCACTAATATTCCAGTAATATTCCCAGTACTGTCACTAATATTCCAGTAACATTCCCAGTACTGTCACTAATATTCCAGTAACATTCCCAGTACTGTCACTAATATTCTAGCAACATTCCCAGTACTGTCACTAATATTCCAGTAACATTCCCAGTACTGTCACTAATATTCCAGTAACATTCCCAGTACTGTCACTAATATTCTAGCAACATTCCCAGTACTGTCACTAATATTCTAGTAATATTCCCAGTACCGTCACTAATATTCTAGTAACATTCCCAGAACTGTCACTAATATTCCAGTAATATTCCCAGTACTGTCACTAATATTCCAGTAACATTCCCAGTACTGTCACTAATATTACAGTAACATTCCCAGTACTGTCACTAATATTCTAGTAATATTCCCAGTACCGTCACTAATATTCTAGTAACATTCCCAGTACCGTCACTAATATTCCAGTAACAGTCCCAGTACTGTCACTAATATTTCAGTAACATTCCCAGTACTGTCACTAATATTCCAGTAACAGTCCCAGTACTGTCACTAATATTCCAGTAACATTCCCAGTACTGTCACAAATATTCCAGTAACAGTCCCAGCACTGTCACTGATATTCCAGCAACATTCCCAGCACTGTAACTAATATTCCAGCAACATTCCTAGTACTGTCACTAATATTCCAGCAACATTCCTAGTACTGTCACTAATATTCCAGCAACATTCCTAGTACTGTCATATTGCAATTCTCTGTACGGTCACCATTGTATCAATTATGTTCTCTTTACAATTGACCAGTATTCTAATAATAATTTACATACTTTCTATGACTGTCACTTATACATTCCAGTAAAATAAAAAAAAATTGAATATTCCAATAATATTATTTGCAACAATAATATCCCGACAAAATACTGAAATATTATTCCATTTTTGTCACTTACAGGTCAATATTCCTGTGATGTCACTTAATATACCAGTAATATTCCCTGTTCTGTCATTAACATTCCCCACATTGTGGCTAGTATTGCCTATAGCTTTATTAATATGTTCAGTGCTGTCAGTACTACTCAAAATGCTGACTCTAATTGTCATTAATATTCCCAATAGAGTCAATACTCCCAGTTCCATCATTAACATTCCTGGTGTTGCCCCTGGTATACTGAATGACATCACCAATACTCCCAGTACCAAGTCTAATATTGCCCAGACTGTCATCACAGTTCCCACTGCTATCAAATACTTTTTAGTGGAGTCATTAATATTGTTATCTCAACAGTATTTTAATATCTGTCACTAATAATCATATGCCTAAAACTACCACCAGCCTTTCAGTAACATTCCCAGTGCTGTCACTAATATTCCAGTGATATTCCCAGTGCTGTCACTAATATTCCAGTGATATTCCCGTGTTGACACTAGTATTCTCAATACTGCTATATATAGGATTACAATAGTGTCTTTAATATTTAAAATGCTATCACTAAAATACCCCAATTCCCATTTTAATAATTACATTTTGTGTATTATTCACTTTACGTGTTAACGTATGACCAACACTGCCTCTCTCCGATTGGCTGACCTGGAGTCGAATGGTGTTCCATCCTGGAAGGTTCCGTTGTAGTGGTAGCGGATAAAATCTCCGGCCTGTGCTTTTCTCCTGCAGGGCTGTGGGATGTCCAGAACCTCCAACTGCACGTCGTCCTTCACGTTAAACACGTCCACCAGCAGCACGTCAAAAATCACTGTTGCGTATGCCGGAACCTTCGAGCCTGGACACACAAGAGAACACCACGTGAGCTCTGACATTTGAAGAGGGATGAAGAGGAACGCTGGAAAATGTGATGTATTGTGTTTTAATGCCAGTAGCACAGCGTGCGTACCGTATCCTTTCTCTCCATAGGCCAGGAATGGCGGGATGATGACAGAGCGCCTCTCTCCGATACATGTTCCCAGTAGACCCTCATCCATGCCTTTAATCAGATCCCCCTGACCCACATACGTGTCATACGTAACGTTCCTCCAGTAGCTGAGAGAGAACCAGATATAAACAAAGACGCTGCACTGTGTGTGTGTGTTTGTGTATTAAGGCATGTGGATTGGTCTGTGTGTTAGTGTGTGTGTCTATTAGTGTGTGTTAGTATTACTGCATGTGTGTGTATATTAATGCATGGATTAGTCGTTGTGCATATTAATGAATATGAGTTAGTATGAGTGTGTCTGTGTGTGTGTGTGTGTGTGTGTGTGTGTTAGTGTATTAAGGCATGTGGATTGGTCTGTGTGCATGTGTGTGTTAGTGTGTGTTAGTATTACTGCATGTGTGTGTATATTAATGCATGGATTAGTCAGGGTGCATATTAAGTGTGTGTTAGTATGAGTGTGTGTGTGTTAGTGTATGTATCTATTAATGTGTGTGTTAGTATGAGTGTGTATATTAATGCATATGTATTAGTGTGTGTTAGTTAGTTTGCATGTGTGTATATTAGTGTTTGTATTAGTATTAGTACGTGTGTGTATTAGTGCAGGTGTGGGTGTGTGTGTGTGTGTGTGTGTGTGTGTGTGTGTGTGTGTGTGTGTGTGTGTGTGTGCGCACACCTGGAGTCGAACACGGTCCCGTCCAGTAAAGATCCATTATAGTGGTATCTGATGAAGTCGCTGCGCTGAACTGACCTCCTGCAGCTCGGTGGTGTGGTCAGTGTCCGAGTCTCGGCTTTATCAGCCTTATTCCAAACATCCAGCAGGTGAACCAGCGTGGTATCAGGAGAGAGAGAGAGAGAGAGAGAGAGAGAGAGAGAGAGAGAGAGAGAGAGAGGGAAGAAGAGGGAGAGAGGGAGGGAATGAGGAAGGGAAAAAGAGGAAGAGAGAAGGAGAGAGATAAACAGGGAGGGAGAAAGAGGGTAATAAAGAAGGATAGAGAGGGAGGGAGAGAGTGCAAGGAAGGTGAGTGTGTGTTAGTGAGAGAGACAGAGAGGGAGTGAGAAAAAGGGAGCGAGAGAAAAGGAGAGAGGATGCAAGGGAGGGAGGAAGACAGAGAGAGAGAGTGGGGAGAGAGAAAAAGAAGGAGACAGGGAAAGGGAGAAAGTGCAAGGGAGGTGAGTGTGTGTTAGTAAGAGACAGACAGACAGAAAGAGAGAGAGACAGAGAGGGAGAGAGAGAAAGAAGGAGAGGGGATGCAAGTAAGAGAGAGACAGAGAGAGAGACAGACAGAGAGAGAGGGGGAGAGAGAAAAAGAAGGAGAGAGGGAAAGGGAGAGAGAGCAAGGGAGGTGTGTGTGAGTGAAAGAGAGAGACAGACAGAAAGAGAGAGACAGAGAGGGAGGGAGAGAGAGGGAGAAAGAGGAAACACAGAGGGAGAAAGAGAGAGTGTGAAGGAGAAAGAGACAGAGAGAGAGACAGAGAAAGAAGGAGAGAGGGGGAGAGAGAGAGAAAGAAGGAAAGAGAGGGAGAGCGCAAGGGACGTGTGAGAGAGAGGGAGAAAGTGAGAGAAAGGGAGAGGGAGAAAGAAAGAGAGAGTGAGAAACAGAGACAGAGAGTAAGGAGGTGCACATGTCTCTCCTTCATAAGGTTAGTACCCCGTCCTTGTCCCCCTGTTCTTGATTCCCTGTCCTGCTTTTCCCCTCTTTTCACAGATGACGTCCTACAGTTACTCAAGTCCAGCAATCCAGAAACCTGTGCACTGGATCCCATCCACCCTGCTCTCCACTGGTGTGCCTCAAGGCTCTGTGCTGGGTCCTGTTCCGTTTTCACTCTACACCTAGTAATCACCTCTCAGAGCTTTTCCTACCGCTGTTATGCTGACACACGACACTTATGGTTCCATTCCATCTGACACTCCAGACTGAGGACCATCTATTTAAATGAAGACTGATCTAGAACATTCCAACACAGCGCATATTTCACGTCATGTCTTTTACAGTTCCTCTTTCTGGTAGTGTCGGATCTGAAGGGCAGTTTGGACCAAGAACGATGGCTCTAAAAGGGAACCTCCTCCTCTGGACCACATCAAACAGCAGAACAACAACAAATACAACTACAACTCCTCCTCCAAGAGTTAGTAAAACTTTAATAGATGAGCACAGTGAGGTGGAGAACTAAACAGAATTCAGATTAAGTGATGGAACCTGATCAGTAATGTTACGGTCTCCAGAGATTCACCTTCAAACACCCACATGCATCAGGATCAACTCACATAGGCCAGTATAGAACCTGTACAGATCAGGTACCTGCTCCGGTCACGCCGTATCCCAGGTGTGGAGGGATGGTGATTTTTCTCCGCTCGTTCACACACATTCCCTGAACTCCTCTGCTGGATCACCACTGTGGTCTGTGCTGAAGTGTCAGCCATGTGGACCTTACAGATGAACTCTCCTTTATCCTCCATCCTAACGTCCTTCAGCTTTAGGGGGAAGTTCCCATGAGGGATTTCAGAAGGGAAGAACTCGGCTCTTCCTCTGTAGCTCTCCTGGGAAAACTCTGGGAAGGTCTGGTTTTCCTGGAAGAGCAGAACTGGAATATCCAGGTGTTTTTTCCAGGACACTTCTTCCAGCTCGTAGATTGGAAAGTAAGAATCTACAGAGCAGTTCAGGATCACCTCCTCCCCCACAGAGGTGAAGATGGGCTGGAGCACTCCTGTCACCACCAGCCCCTCTGAAACAGTCCAGAGTGAGAAGATGGTTTAGTAATGAATCAGAACACTCTCTGTAACAGTTCCAAATTGCTGGGACAGGATCATATTCAACACTGTGCCACATCACCTAGAAGCTGGTCCTGGACATGGTCCTGACTGCATCCACAGTCAAGTGCTCAGAACATGTGCCATCCAGCTGACTGATGTTTTTATTGACATCTGTAATCTCTCCCTAAGAATGTCAGTGATTTCCACATGCTTCAAGAGAACCACAAATGTTCCAGTTTCCAAGAAACCGTCTATCACCTGCCTGAATGACTACCACCCTGTTGCACTGACATCAGCAGTTATGAATTGCTTTGATTGGCTGGTCAAAACCCACATCTTTTCCATGCTCATAGCCACCATGGACAGATCTACAGACGATGCTATTGCACTGAGAGTACACACTGCCCTCAACACATATGTGGAGGACACTGATGTGAGAATGTTCTTAATAGATTATAGCTCAGCATTCAACACAGTAATCCCTGCTAAACCCATCACCGAGCTCACAGACTCACTATTCTAGTCTATAATATTCTATTGTATTCTATTCTGTATTACTGTATTCAATTCAACTCTGTTCTGTATTTCCTGTTCTGTTGTATTCTACTCTGTTCTATTTCACTGTACTCTAATTTATTTTGTTCCATTCTGCTGTATTCAATTTTATTTTTACTTCATTCTATTCTATAACCATCTACTCTGTTCCACTCTACTACTCTCTCTTTCTCTATTTATTTTACATCTCTTTACATTCTATTCTACTCTGTTCTGTTCTGTATATGAGATGTTACAGGTGTGAACAGTAGTGTCTGTGTTCAGTACTTACAGCTGTTGTAGGTCTGTAAAGTAATCCAGCCTAAAGTAAAGAGAGAGTCGAATGGCAGGATGATGAGATGAAGTTCAGGCAGGGTTCTCAGTCCAGTTCCTGCAGATCAGTAATAAAGATTCTTTATTAAGAGAGAATATTCAGTACAGTGACCTCACTGACCCTACGTTCCACGTCACACCATATTTAATGGCTTTGCTGTGTATTTTCTCCCACAGTGAGTAGCTGAAGCTAACTGCTAAAGCATGTCATCACTGCACAAAACCAACCTGTTTCCCTATTTAGTTATGAAGAGAAATTCCTGCTGACTGGATCTGGCTCCACCTGCTGGTTGGTCAGTGCACTTCAGTGGGTAAATTCTACTGCCAACTGTGACTAAATGGGAATCTGAATAGCGCAGTAATATCTCACTCACCCACTCACTCACTCACCCACCCACTCACTCACTCACTCACTCACCCACCCACCCACTCACTCACTCACTCACTCACTCACTCACTCACTCACTCACTCACTCACTCACTCACTCATCCGCTCACTCCCCCACTCACCCTGTCACTCTCTAAACTGTTTCATCCTTCTGGGTTGGGGGAGGTGCTGGAGCTGTTCAGTGGTTGGAGGGCAGGACAGTAATATCTGATGTTACATTAATATTTATACACAGTTCATTTTAGAGACCAGCACAAAGAGAGACAGCAGAACGGGCCGTTTCAGTCCGTCCATACTACTTTCATTCACTGCAGGTAAATTACAGACTGTGTAACTCCAACTTCACTGCTCTGAGCTAATTGCTAATAGTTAGCAGGCTAGGAGCTTGGACTTCCATGTCCTTGGGAAACTTGTTTCTTGTTTGCTGTAGTCTAAAACCGTATAATACAAACTGAACTCTAAACCAAACACACGACTGTCCTCACTGTTCACTGTTCACCATGTTCAGGCCCACCTTCTGAAATCTGGGTGTGCTGCTATTTCCCACTGTATTCACCTGATTTTAGGATCAGCTCTGTGACCAGAGTGATGGAGGTTATGATGCTCAAGCCTGAAGATCCAAAAAGGTGCAGAATAGTGTGAGGAAGCTCTGCAACACAGAACCACACATTCAGTTTATATTCTACAGGCTATGTAGTTATTTTACTGTATATAGAATTAATAATGACTGATACTGTAACGTAACAAACTTACTCTGTATTTTTTCTGGATGGTCTAAAAGAGCTGAAGCCGTCAATATATGCAGCAGTGCCAATACAGTGCATTGTCCTGAAATATCTGTAACCAGAAATGAGTTTCACTCCAACACACTCAAAGTACACAACATGTTAAATATACCTGTATAGTTAATCAGATCTAAAATATAAACTGGTGTTAAATGAGGATCTACAGGTGTGAGTGTTCAAGGTCATATGGTGAGTTTCATAGTATATAACTACACTCTAGAGTCATATGGTCTAGTCTGTGGTAACCTTTGATTAGTTTCATTAAATCAGCTTCTTTCAACCCCAAATCAGAAAAAATGGGATGATATAATGAGTTCAAATTAAAACAGTTAATTTGTTAATAATTTAATGTGTATGATATTGAAATTAATACAACAGCACATTATATGAGATCTTATTGCATGTATTTTATTTCTAGCCCTGGTTTCGGACTTGCTGATGCATAAGGACGTAAGGAGCAGTCGGCGGCGCTTCTGGACATGGTAAACATAAGGCTTCTCTTCTACGCAGTAAAGTTAAAGTGGTGCATGAGGAGTGTTTGTAACTCTGTATTGTAGTGCCTGATAAAGGCTGATCCCTCACCAATGTGGTTCTATTAGCTATTGCTAAATCACGTTTTTTTGACGCAGTGCCTTCTGAGGGATCCGAGATCACTGGTGTTCAGCCTAGACTTGGGCTCTTTACACACCCGAAATTCTTCCTGATTCCTAATTGTTATCTATGTAGTCTCTCACCTCTGTGTTTTATGCTGTCTGTTATAAAATAAATGGACATGATGCCATACATAGCCACAGTTATGGACAGGAGTACAGCACAGAGCCGATCTGAAAGGAGAAACAGGATCAGGTTAAAGTGTATCAGTGAGCTTTGACAATAATAATGTGACTTCTAAAGTACTCACATCCCAGTCCTCTCCGTCTACAGCAGGGCCTTTGACACCACACCACAAACACCAGCACTACCCACACAATGATGTGCACGGCTGATATAAACGGCAGCAGCCACACTGAAAAGAGGAAGAGGAAGGTTCTGGTTCAGAGGGAGGATGGACCAAAAGGATGGACCAAACATGCTGGATGGACCAAATGATGGCCTCCCTTTAGGATGGGCTGGATTATCAGGACTGGGGGCTGCAGCCTGCAACACTAACAGTTCTACTGGTGCTAACGGCGCAGCAGGCAGCACATGTGCAGAGCTCGTCAGAGGACACTGCTCCTTTACCATCACAGAGAGATGTGATGAAAGCGTTCAAGAACCCCAGTCATCCCAACAGTGGGCTCTCTTCTCCACTGAGGTCAGGGAACTGCTTTGTAAATGAATGTTGATTTTATTTTAACAGTAGAAACCCAGTGGACCGGGGTGAACAGCCTCAGAGAAGGCAACAGGTGAGGAGGATGCTGATTCTGAGGTCTGTGTCTCCCGTTTATTAAAAGCTGGCAAAGAGATTAGCAGGATGCTAGGTTTTCTAAACGCGGACTATTTGCTGTATCAGCAGGATTGGCTGTGGTGATGGGGAATCTACAGAGCCAATGGATCCTGCTGAGGGGCTGAGCACTTTCTCACTGAAGAAGATCTTGAACTGAGGTGTATTAAACACATGAGGGTGTATTCTTATATCCTTACCAAAGGCAAAACTTCCAGCACTAATACCAACAGAAATAAATCCTGCAATGTTATATATACAGATTGTGGTTACAGCAGGAGATGTATGAACAATGTGGATCCCTGTAAACATAAAAGAAAAAACATCATTATCATCATTCTGAGGTACATTTCACTGATTAAAACTAGAGAGGTGATAACGTACAGCGTTCATTATTTTATCAGTTGATATTTGGCTAATTTACACCAGGCCCTACTGTGCAGTAACATGGTGTCACGTACTACCCCCTCTGGTTCCTGTGCAGTACTGCACCTGGCTTCTTTTCTTGCTCCACCCTGGCTCCGCCCACTCACACACCTGGAACTGATCTAGAACTCTTTAGGCCTCCATATATACTCCATTGGTTGCTCTGCCTGACTGCAAAGTCTCTGTGTTGCTTACCAGAGTTCCTGCTGTGTTCTGTTTATCTTGCTGCTTTGTACTTGTTTTCCTTGGATTAAATCCCTGCTCTGATATATTGGTTTTTGCTATTACGGATGTAGCTCTGATGCTGCTGCTTGTGTTTTGACCCCATTCCTGTTCTAACTATTCTTGGGGAACACTTAACAAAACCACTCAGCATGTACCACTGCCTCAACCCCATCACTTATCATACTTACATTTAAAGGGCTTCTGTTGAAAGCAGTATGCTTGTAGTGAGAACATCAAAACCATCCCAAAGAACAGCGAGGTCAGTGTAACATAAGCATCTATAAAGGTGATGAGGGAAAAGTCAGGTGACGTTCACATGGTTAAAGTTATCAGGTGATTTATGACTGACCCCCATAAACACAGCCTTTATAAATACAGGTTAACATAAAAGCATGATCATTTGTTCTGTTATCATCAAGTAGGCTCTGTTAATAACAACAACAACAACAATAATAATAATAATAATAATAGTTAACGTAAATTTCAGTGCTGTCCAAACTCTGGAACAAATGTTATTTCGTATTGAAGAGCTGCAAAAGGGTAATCAGGGGTTCAGACTGCACAATGTTTTATCCTTGTATCCTTTTATCCTCTATCCATACCATTCATTCATACTTTGTCTTGGCGTGTTGACTGGCAACACTACACATTTGATGATGGCCAATCATTGTTTGGGTTTTGCACAAGTTCAGAGGCCATTGAGGAAGGAAGTCAAGAAAAATAAAGAAACAAAAAAAAAAAAACAATATTCCTGAGGAGTCAGGAAGTGGACGGTATGGGCTGGCTATCCTTCAACGATAACTCGAGGTAACAAATATGTTAAGAACAGTTTTACTTCCACAGATGGAGTTGAACCCTGGCTGTGTTGAGTTGTTAGTTTACTGTGGTTAACGTTTAGCCCTTAATGTTGGTAGGCCTACTGTTAAATATTCTGTGGAGTGGACCTGGGGCTTGTTCCACCTGACCCCTGTAATGCCAGCTCCATCACCTCTCCATGTTTACAGATGTGCTCTAGAGAGTGCTCTGTTCTCCTAGGAATACTTTGTAGAAGACATCTAACTAGATAGTACAAGACGTGCTAGACATTTCGGCAGGGTGCCGAAAGGTGTCCCAGAAGCCACATCGTTGTTTTTTCATCATGTCACACTACACGGTTGGTGTAGTCTGACCCCATCATAAAACATACCTGTTATACTGACCAGGTTCCCCTGGATTATAATGGTGAAGAGGGCGACATTGCAAAGCTCCATGCTTAGGAAAGAGTGCATCCGGAGGTGGAATCTAGCTGTAAAAAAGAAAGATGTGATTTTAGGAAAGCTGAAATGGGTCTATATGCTGTAGCATGTTTTAATAAAGACACACTGTCCAAAGCTGTGTCCCTAGTCATGTACTAGCTAGCATTGTTTGTCTTTGTTTTTGGGCAAGTTAAAGTAGTGTCATTATTGTTCTGGAATGTTCTAATAAAAAAAATAATTCAGTTATAAGGTCACTCAAAGGATTTAAGTTCCCTAAATTGTTTTAGTTATAGACTGTATATAGGAGTGGATTGGCAAAGAACAGAACATCAAAGAGCTTTTCAGCTCAAGCAAACAAACATGTATAAAGACTTTTCCAACACTGTACCCTAAATCAACATGATTGGAGTTCTCATGGGCTAAATATGATTTCCTGTACCTAGCACACACCTACATATATATCTGGGGTCATACACATCTCCCATCATCTCTGGAACTAGATCCAGACTGCTCAGATGACCTGGGTATAGTGGATGAGTAGGACATCAAAGGCAAAGGGGAGGAAAACCTCCCTCGCCTTTCCACTCCATTCCAAATCAATAAACCAGGAGTGGGAGGCTCTAGACCTGGAGAGCTGGATTGCTGTATGGTTTGGTGACTTCCCTCAAACACACTTAAGCCAATTTAGCAATTAGTTACCAGGTTTAACTGGTGTATTATGGAGCTTTCAGGTACAAGTTCAGCACTACAGACATTTAGAACACTGAGGTTATAAAATGCTTGTTGTAGGTGTATCCACTGTACTAATAGCTGTGTTAATGACAATGATAATACAAACAACTGGTGTTGCATTCCTAATTACATTATGTGAATCTGAAGTGTGTACTTGTGGTGCCTCCTGGTAGGAAACTGAGACCACTTAAAAGCAGCATCGGGACAGGGAAGTCGTGAAACTGTGCTTGGTTCTTAGTTACCCACCCCTGCAACAGACCTATTACATAATGTGTCATTCTGTAGTCTACATTCTGCCCATATCAGTAGTTTTGGGTCTATGCTGGATTTCTGTATGACTAAATCTGATATTTGAGAAATAGGTTCCAAACCCAACACAGATGTGATAATAGGGAGTTTTGAGAACCTCTTCATTTGTATCAAAGAGAAAACCAAATAAAACCTGTGGTTTCTAAAATGGACATTATGCCACCTACAGAATGATGACATGGTGTCAGTGGTCTATGGACCTAAACATTCAGGCCAAGATCAATCCTTATGGTTTCCTTGGCTCACTCTTTTAGTAGTTGGTTTATTGTGATATTAATAAAATAAAGACAGCACACTTCAATTCAGCAAACCATAAAACCACCCCACGTGATGGAGGTCAAGAAATTAACCTGTAATAGTAATAATCTTTCCCCTTTTTTTGCTGGTTCAGTTTAGATGAAATATTTTTTCAATACTTTTCAATAATTAGTTTTGAACTGTCACTTTCTAATATCGGTTCCATCAGTGAGGCCAAACACACAGCCAACACAGGCAAACGTTTATAGGCAGAGATTAGGAGAGCATACTGCCCTGCCTCCTTCAATTTTTATCTACTGCACAAGCTCAAACAAGATGGCGGCTTCTATTTCTGTAGTCTTTTGCAAAAATTTGCATTAAAAGCAGAACCATGGATTAAATTAAAATTGTTTGTGAATAAAATATGCAATTATATTTTATTTACCTGTAATGATCGAAAATACACCAGGTATCACCATTCCTACCAACGCGAGGCTTCTTTCAATCAGGCCAATAGAGATGTGTTTACTACCAACAAGCTCGACTAGATAGAAAGAAAACATCTGGGTTAGTCAGAGTATGGTGGAGCTGCTCAGTACATCATTTCTCTTAACCATCTTACTGATTTTCCAGAAACTCATTTATTAAATTAATCATATGAATACACTGTTGTTTATATACATCTTTTATACCAAACAAATACAGCACTTTAAAGTAACTAATACATACTTGCATAATAAGACAAACTTGAAGTGGACTAAAGTATTGGGACACCAACACATTACACCTACAGGAGCGTTAATGAATCACATTTTAAACCCACAGGCCTTAATATGAAGTTGGTTCAGCTTTGCAGCTATAAAAGCTTCTACTTCTCTGGGAAGCTTTCTATAAGATTTCAGAAGGTCTCTGTGGAGAAATGTTAGTCCTTATACCTGTTAGAAATAATCCCAATATACAATCCACAGTCCCTCTGTCACATCTTTGTCTGTCTGTCCGGTCCCACACCTGATGCTAATTTGTACTCATTTGGACTTCCATTAAGACCCCTTTGTTTGCCCTGTCTGTCGTGAAGTCTCTGTTTTCCCCCCTCGTGAGTCTTAGTCGTGTTTCCTTTCAGTTCTTGTTTCCTGTGTTGTGTTTGTGTTGAATTCTGAGTCTTACCCTAATTTTGTTCCTGGCTGTCTTCACCCCTGTTTATGGTAATGTCTATGTTAATATCTACTTGTGTTTTGACTCCCATCTCTCGGACAAACTTAAATAAAACCACTGTGCATTTGCATCCTGCCTCAACCTCCTCGTTACACCCTCCTACCTGTCAGTAGAGCTGCTGCTATCATTAAGTACCGAAGCTGAACAGTCAGAGTCTTCACTTCCTTCACCAAGCAATCTGTGAATCAGATCAATGTGGTTATTTAAGGACAGCATGCAACCTATAAATATGATGCACATTATTTATAAATATACATATGAACAGATAATGAACCAGATCAGCTTTACCATCTACTCTAACACTCGTCTGTGTGATGTATCAGATATACTGTAACACTGTACAGCCTGTTTATCTTAATCTTTCTCAGTAGTTTTAAATGTATACCTGGAAGTGTGTAGAGATATGGAGAAGTCTTCATTAACATCAGGCACCGAGTGAGACTGACCACCGCACATATCGTAACCTCACTGAGAAGCCCTGTAGATTAAAGTCAAACACATTTCAGAATGATTGTATCAGATCTGTACAGTAGTGAGTTCTAGATCAAAAGTATAGGTAGCAGGGCAGGCATGAATCTGATACTGGCACCATGGATGGCAGAGAACCTATCACACTTCCCATGAGGGGCTTGCTAATAATTTAACCAGACGTGCTCACATGCATTATGTTTATTAGACACATCAAATGGATGGATGGTTACATCATTCTAGAGGACTCCACCCACTGCCAGGAATCCACAGGTGCAGAGCGGGAGGAGGTTCAGAAGCTTAAAGTCTAGAACCAGCTGGTTCAGAGAGTTTCTTCCCCCTCGCCACCAGACTACTGAAGAGCGGAAGAGTGCATTGGTCAGTGATCAATGATCTCCATGCACAATCCACACCTTTACTGTCACCATCACCCTGCACTATACATGAAGCGTACCTATACCTGCACATATAGGCTGAAATATATATTTTTATCCATTTTCCTTTATCCACATATTGTATATCTGGAATAATATGATATAATATAAGTGTTCAGACCCTTTACTATTACACCTGAAATGTGTCTCTGAGGACCTCCCATTTCTCCTGATCACCTGTGAGAGTTTCTAAACATTGACTGGAGTCCACCTGTGGTAAATTCAGTTGATTGAACATGATTTGGGAAGACACACCTGTCTACAACTAATAATGCATCTTAGAGCAAAATCCAAGCCATTAGGAGGAAATGGAGACAGTACTGTGTAGAGTTACAGATGAAGAAGTTCCCAAAGCACACAGGGGCCTCCATAATTCCTAAACAGAAGAAATTCTGAACAACCAGGACCATTGCTAGAGCTGGCTGCCCCACTGTAGTAACTGGTGGAAAAGGACCTTGGTAAGAGAAGCGACCATGAACCCAATAATGAGAGTTCCAAAAATCCTGTGTGCAGATGAACCAAAGACCAACCAAAGAGTCAACCATCACTGCAGCACTCCACCATATCTGTGAACTTTATGCAGAGTGGTCAGACAGAGGCCTCTCCTCAATAAGAGACACATGAAAACACCTAAAGGACTCTCAGACTGCCAGAAACAAGATTCTCTGGTCTGATGAAACCAAGCCTGAACTTTTTGTCCTCAATTTTAAGCATCATGTCTAGAAGAAACTAGGCCCTGCTCATCACCTACCCAATACCATTCCTACAGTAATGCATGGTGGTGGCAGCACCAACAGTTATTGCTTCAGGCATGGTTCTCCTGCCAATGGTCAGTTATTTCATAACTCCATTTCATGTATATTGTTGGAATCCAGAGAGAGAGATATTCCTAAACTCACCTTCTGTTGACCACAAAACAAAAGCTGTGAACATGCAGATGTTTGGACACAAGGCCAGAACAATATCCATGATCATCACCCGTCTATCTGTTTCTGAAATGGAGGGAACATCCAGATCATTACACTTCACAATTCATATTTTTTTGAATATATAGATTCATATTTCTGTTTTTATTGCTTGTAAAATGTACAACTGTCCAACTACTCCTCCACTATGTCATGTGATTTATTAACGTACAAAATAAACAAGAATGAAAAACACACATAAAACAGAACCTCTAGTGATGTAATAGTAACAGACAGATGAAGGATTTCAGGGCAGGTGGAACCTTGTTTCTGTAGGAAGATGAAAACAGGAAGTCCAACAGAGAGACTTAGTGAGAGGAAGCACAGCACCAAGATGAAGATCTGGAGAGAAGAGAACCCTGTAGGAGAACATACACAAGCACCTCAGCAACATTAACAGGGTAACAGGGTTCACACCTTTTCCTGCTGCTAGGTCACAGTGTTGTTCTTAGGTTTGAGAAGAAGAAAGATCTTAATCCCTTGTTTAGGACTTCACCTGATTGAACTGACATGGGTTCTTAAACTCCACTGCTGTGTCCTTTCATTAATGATCACACATCTTCCAGGTGTGTGTGGAGTGGCCTTACTAAGGTGTAGTGGCCATAGGGCATATATACTGAGAGGGTACCACTATACTGTGGCTCAGTAGACTTGCCAGTCCCATTCACTCTGAACACAGTGACGGGTCTCTTCGACCCCGGATATGGCATGTTTCCCTTCTCTGTATTTATTCCTTTATGTTTAATTACTGCATTATTGCACTTCCAGCATGTGTATCATCTTGCACGCCATTATGCACTGGAGTTCATGGTTTTGACTAGGACTTGGATCACCCCCTAGGAATCTCTCATTCTCTTCCTCCCTGCTCTTCATGTCTGTCACACCTACATGTTCTTCATTCACTCTGAGAACCTGTGCTCTGATAAAGAGTCAGGGTGGGGAAAGGTAGTTAGGTGAAGCAAGAGACATATCCCTTCCCCACCTGAATCCTTTTCCTCTCTTTCCTTGGACATGGATTTTGTGTCCTCCCCACCTGCCTTTTGCCGCAGCCAAAGAAAGCTGAGAAAAGCAAAGAGGAGAAGGAAATCCCAGCGGAACCAAGACCTTTACTCCTACCAATCTCTCCTTTCTAGGCTCTCAGCTGAGGTACCCAGGGAGCAGTTGGACGTTAGGTGCCTTGCTCAAGGGCCCTTCAGTCATCACTGTCAATTTAAGAAATCGAACCGTCAACCCACCGCTCACACAGCTGTTTCCATAACCTCCAGCCCAAGACTATCCTACAGCTGCCTAATATTAACAATCCAATCACCTGCCCACTGGATCCCTTCCCATCCACACTGCTCCAGCCAATCTTATTACTACAGACACTCAATAAAGACATGTGTCTTAAGATTGATCATGAAGACAGTATGCCTAGGCTGAGGTTGCGGGCATGTGCAGCTTATATAACTTACTGATCATAACAACCTCTGACTTAGACGGTAGGAATTTCCAGGAGGATTTCATAACTGATACACTTAACATGACTCATTCACCCAACCATGTATAAGAAATATGGCATTATTGATTTCTGAGGCAGATATGAGATATTACTGGTTATAATCTTTCTAATTTGTAAATGAAAGACTAAATGTTAAACACTCCAGGTTACCTATCTGCTGGATCACCACTGTGGTCTGTGCTGAAGCATCAGCAGTGTGGACCTCACAGATGAACTCTCCTTTATCCTCCATCCTAACGTCCTTCAGCCTTAGGGAGGAAGTTCCATTGAGGGATCTCTGACATGAAGAACTCGGCTCTTTTCTCTGTAGCTCTCCTGGGAAAAAGTCTGGGAATCTTCTGGTTTTTCTGGAAGAGCAGAAATGGGAGAATCCGGTGTGTTTTTCCAGCGTCCACTTCTTCCTCCAGCTCATAGAATGGAATATGGGAATCTACAGATCAGTTTCAAGATCACCCTCCTCACCTACAGAGGTGAAGAGGGGTTCGGAGAGCTCCAGTCACCAACAGTTGCTCTGAAACAGTACATAGAGAGAAGATGGACTCAGTAAGAAGAGGAACACTGTGTCATTGAGTGGATGAGGGGTCTGTGAGGCTAGTCCTTTCGCAAGTGTTTTACAATAGCTCAAAACCATCTGGCAC